>JAHZMV010007126.1:0-12221 GCA_027743765.1 Coecobrya sp. COE2
ATTAGAGGCCACAGAATAGGTCCGGCCAGGAACCAAGTTCAATGAGAAGCTTGGTTTCTCATTGTTGCTCATTTCCTTGTTGTCCACTACTGGATTTTCACACCAACCGTTCGAAAATAAATATGTTGCAAAAATTAAATAAGACAACACCCAAAATATTTGTTCCATGATGATGCGGCTGTAATGCACGATGACTGAATCACTATGCAACTCTGTTGTACACTAAGCCAGACGCGTTTTGTCGTAGTTGGTTAAAATATGGTGACATAAAAATGATGTTGGTAGTAATGGGATTTTAATGAGAACCAAACATTCCACTGAACTATTTTTTCCTAAATAATAATTTTCCTAAATATTTGGTAGATAATAAGGACACGTGTGCGAATAATCTTGTATTTCTATGATACGTTAGATGTACTGTTGTGTCTGGAACATGTTTATGAGGGATGAAGCAACGAACAAAGCACGAAAAATGGGCAAGAATCATTATTATACATATACATACCATATCATGAGTCATTAGTCGTTTCTAATTACCTCTATAATTAATATTAAATACCACCCACTTTTTCATGTTTACAATAATAATTTGTGCTAGATGTTTACTAAACCGGATTATAATAAAAATAAATTCTGTAAAAATATTACCACAAAAAATAAAACTACTGGGATTTCAAAAGAATCAAGTCAATCGCCTTGCCAATACTGAAATCGAGTAAAACAATTGGTGTTGTCTCGTCGAAATAACTGCTACCGAAAAAGCAGATTTTTAGAATGGGAATACTTTTCCAGAATCTCGCAGCTATCATCACCTGTCGTTTCTTTTGGGATCCATAAAATCTTAACAGCTCTCCTTGACACATTGAAGATTTCATTAAACTGCTGGTCGAGTAGACTTTAACGGCCATTCCAAATATGAATATGGTTATCCCAACTGATGCATTCATAAAGTTTACAAATGGTAATAGCAACTCAATAGCCAGGTTCTTTCCGTTTGTGACCAAAACGCACAGGGATATTGACAACGATAACGGCATTGAGATGACATACCATTGAAAAATGGTGTTAGCGTAGATCCCGTTATAGAATTTACACAATAATTGGATTTGCCTAAAAGCCAACATGAACTTTTGAAAATCCTTACGTCCCTCCTCATTGTATGAATTTAGCATCCTATAATATGGTAATTGTGTTGGGATAATTTATGTGTAATTTGTAGCAAAGACCAAAATTTTTAAAAACAATTATCTCTGGATGAAACGACTTACCCCTTCAATCGCAAAAGTGCCATGTTCAAAATGTAGCTTCCTGTGAACATGCCCAGATTACATGTGAGCATTCCCATTTTTCCCGTGTGACGCCAAACCGTGAACGCCAATAAAGCGCTTAGCAGTCGTTTCAAAATATCCAGTATTCCAGATCCCGTAGAGTGAGACGAGACAATGTCCAAGCTGTTATACACGGCAATTGGAACGACGTTACAAGATGCAGCCGGCGACAGTGCTGCGCACATAGCAAAGACAAAGCCACTTGTAATCATGGTCCCTGTTAATCCAGTAAGGAGAAGACCTACACGGCGCTTCTCGCTACCATTTGCACAATCTACTAAATAAAAAATATCTTTTTAAGATTGATATATTCGTACACAGATAGTTATATTTTTTAAATCGTACCATTTTTGGAAATGTTTGCTTTCTCAAAATTGTTCATTTCATTAAAGAAATAAATCACCGGGTCCAAATATCTTTCGCAGAACCAGCCCATCAAAAACCCAAATGCCAAAAATCCAACTGTCCATCCGCACATGATCCTTTCCTCCATTTTTATTATCTCAAACAAAAATCTGTAAGAGCCCAGTAATATTGTCAAGAGATATAAAAGAGAAATCCTAACCCAGGTGGAACGGTTGTATTGGGGATTCTTTACAAACTGAATATCGACCCCATTGCTGACATTGTATATTATTTGGAAACTCAATGGTGTGTAAGTTGGAATTAGTAAATCTCCATGTCTGATGCAATAGAAAAGCAATGAGATTGGCTTTAATATTCCAGACGAGATTATCATTTTGGATTTCCACTCAAAGATATGGCCAAAGTAGCACTTTATATCAAATATAAATTGTGATTCTTAACAAGATCCTTTGGAAATTGTGGAAATGAAGACAATTTTTTTTGTTTCTATTTCCTAAGTTAGTAACGTAAATTAAATCGTGTTCCGTCGTTCCCGATTAAATTAAATAGTAAGAGTTTCACATTAAGTTTCAGACACTCTGAGAGAAAAATGAGACTATGAGATTTACTTTTTCGGGTTTTTATGTATAAGTTTGTCTGCACACGCATATACGTATTCATATACCGTTTATAATTAAATGTTGATTCCTACGTAAGTAAGACTTCACCATTAGATATTTTATATAACTTATTCATTTATATCTGGTTCGAAGTGCCAATATTTTCGACTGCGTGTCACATTCTCACAGTTAAACGTGCTCACCTTGCTGGTGGCACATAAATAAATTATTGCGAGACTTTTTTTTAATATCGCTTCTGACGTTAACATTTGGTTTTACAATATATTATAATAGATGTTGCGATCACGTTTTCCTATCGAGATAAAGGTATTGAAATTTCAAACCCGGAGCTTTTGATATTACTAAAATACAAAAAGGTCATACTATTGGAAAAAATCCAACAGCTATGCTAACAGATAATTAATCTTTCAGTTTCATATTCAACCTGAACAATTTTTTCAAAAATTGGAAGGGTACTCATGGATGTGTTGTAAAGGAAGACATCGGACACTTGGCTCGCATTTGAATCCAATAATACAATTAATAAGTTACGTGCCATGCGCTAGTTTCTATTTTTGCAGTTGAAATTTGCTCGGAAAGCAGAGTTCCACTAGGAGAAATGTGAGGTGAGAGTTAGATTGCTTCTGACGGGGAATATAGAACGATATTGGCTTTGAAGGTTAACTCAAATCCAGAGATACGTGGCCCACATTTGAATTTCCTTAAAAATAGTTGATGGTAGGTGAACACTTTTTACCAAAGCAGACCAATTATGCATTATTAATTTTACTGTCTCCAACCAGTTAGAGTATATTTATTGACTCGCATTTCATACTCTGCGTGGTGTTAATTATTTAGTAGTTACCTAACACAAAATTCTTGCCTCTACTATTTTCAGAATCCTACAATATGGAGTCCATATTATGGACTACTCTCTTTTTAGTACGAAAAAAGGTTATCGATAAAAATTTCGAATATTTCATGCATTTGTAAAAGCACTGGTAGCATTGGAAGCGTATATCTGGACAGCGGACATTATAACGACAAAATTAGAATAAACGGTATAATTTAATTAAATTCAAGGACATTTTACATGTTTAATTTTATTCCATGATCCAAAAACGGTGCTTTTGACACGGCCGAATTTATTTCCAACTCATCTCATCATTTCGTTAGTCTCATGGTCAGTAAAATAAAATTCTTGTTAATTTTTTTATTTTAGAAATTACTTTTAATGGCAATTACGACGTCCTTATTGATAGTATATATCCATTCCCGAACTGCATAAAAATTAAAGTTAACGTATTGAATTTATTTCGCTCAACCATGGCAAGATAATTTCGAGACATTCTATTTCACTAATACCGCGCTTAGTAGGAAAATACATCAAGATTTTAAAAACTTCAACGTAAGCAAGTCAATTTATCACGCTACCCTAGCACCATATGAATATACTTTAGTCCTTTTCAGTTGGAGAACGCCTGCTTATTGTTAAGTAATATGCTTTTACTCCTTACATTCCGCCTGTGGTTACGTGTGCTGCTTCTGTGGTAGAATATAAACATCTGTTGTGATTACGTAAGTACCTAGTAAAGACAGCTTGCCAAAGTTCAATGTTTTTTTTTATTTTCACAGTTTCTGTGATATAATCTTAAAATCAATAACCAAATGTTTTATCGTACTAATGTACTTCAAATTATATAATATGGGCTTACTCGTTTGAGTGTACATACTCACAGTCGTTCCTAATACTGGTATTTTTTATATTTTAGAGTACGAATTGTTTTTTATTTAATTTTTATCAGTTAGGTATATAATAAATTTTGTAACTTTGGATTTGTGATCCAATTAATCAAATTTCAATAGTTCAATTTTGATTTGCGTCAAATGGTTTTACAATCGCCGCCACCACCACCGCCTAAACTAAGGTTAGAGATTAGATAATTTACGTAAATACGTCGCTGACAAATATTCATGATTTTTTAAAACATGTAAATTATGAGGTTGTTATAAATTTAATTATAAAATTAAAATGTTTCATACATCTAATCTAAAATTATTACCCTATCATTACCTCTGCCGCAATTACCGTGCTCTATAGGGCTTCCACCGCCTCCCTCATGGAAATTAGGTCCTTGGAGGATTCAATACACCAGGAATGAGGTCGTAATACCATTGGTCATCGTCCGTTAGTACTTGTGGTAAAATGTATGTCCCATTCGCATGTCTTACAACTTGAAGCTTCAGCAATACAGTAATATTTTGAACAACTCCAATATCACTCTCATTCTTGAAATCAGTTACGTTAAAAACGTCAGTTGAGACGTCCTCAACTACCCTCGTCGAGTTATTTTCTTGAACAAATCTTCCATTTGAATTAACGACGTAAACGAAATCCGGAACATGATTCTATGGCAATCTGGATTTTGCCGCTGTGATAACTTCATCATTCTCTGCAGTGCAGCTTTTGCATTTCGTAAGTAAAGGTACATAAATTTGAACAAATTAATACAACAAAAACTCGAGATATTTGCCCCATGCTAATGTTAAGATCTCAAAATAGATTTTGTTCCAACAATTGTGGGACACAAAACTAGACTGTAGACTAGCCACAGAGGTTGCAATATAATACATACAATTTATTTGCTAGATCCATCTCTTTGCACTAACGAGGTTTTAATGGTTATTGAGTTGGCACAGCGCTGTCAATTTTTTATCAGTCAGATAAATTTGGTTGAAAATGAAAAAAAAGTGAACTACTGGAATTATTGTGTTTATTATTGTTATAAGCTTATTTATTTTTGTGGAAATACAATTGCATAAGTTATACTAGTACTGATTTGTTTACTGTGATTTAGCAGAATAGGCAAGTAAATATGTTGCTGTATTTCATTATATCAGTGATAGATTCAACACGACAATTAAATCTGAAAATAGTTAACTAATTCATATTATCGTGGTAGAAGATGCAATACCAAAAATATGCATGCGCTGATGATAGCAACTTAAGAGCATGCTATGTTTAGATAGTTTCTCATTTCGCCCCAGCCTTTATGTTTCTCAAGTTGCTATGATCAGCGCATGTAAGTTTCTGGTATTGCATCATCAACCACGATAAAATTATTTTACGGCTAAGTTCTTGTTACTTATCTTCCATCTTTCCTTTCCACTTTGTTGTAATACATTAAAAAATGAAATGATGACTATGCTGTCTTCAGGATAGCTTTATATCCACCACCTCCGCCGCCTCCTGTAGAAAAAAGCAAAATATTATAACGCACAATGGCAATTGAAAATTATATTCATTTTTAACAGAAGTCTTTCGTACCTCCTCCACAGCCTCCCCCTCCGCCCCCACCCCCGCAAAAGCACTGATTAATTACAATTCCTCCTCCCATTCCACCATATGAAGGAGGCTCCCAAGGATACGGATGGTGGTGGTTGTCTATAATAAGAGGCTTAGTTGTGGCAATATTGTCTAAGACTTTTGGGATGACATATGCTCCGTTCTTGTTTTCTCCTATTTCCATTTCAAACCAAACAGTCGTATTTCGAACTGTAACATCGCCTGCATTCATGTGGGCAGTAACATTGAATACTTCACCAGGAATGCCACCAACCTCTTTCCCTGAACTGTTCCCATAATTTTCAATATACGTTACAGTAAATGGTACTTGCAAATAGGTAACTTTACTTTTATCCTTTTCATCTTTCTTTGGATTCGAATCCACAAGCACCAACGATCCATTTGGGGCCACAACATATGTCTTGCCTGGAACCAGATTCAATGAATTACTGAAGTTGTCATCGATGCTAGCTTCCTTATTGTTCACGGCAGGATTTTCGGAGGCACATTTGGAAAATAAATATGCAACCGAAAATAAAAAGGTTGCAAGTCGATATTTTTGTTCCATGGTGATGAACCAGCAAAGTGTGATTTCCGAGTAACCATTAAATTCTGTGGGAAACTAAACTAAGCTTGACTGGCGTAACTGATTCTAAAACAAGTTAATGGTTTCAAAATCATGTGAGTGTTAATGGGATTTTAACGAGAAAAAATATGTGGAAAGTTTCTTTCTTTTAAGGATTGAGTATTGACATGTTTATGATTTTGGTGCATAACTGCATATCTATTTTGTTCTATTAAAATTGTTAGAAGCAGCCCATATAGCAATGCACGCAAGAGTGCAGTAAGTTTGGTGGTGATTTCTAAACTCATTCCTTATCTGGTCACATTCTAATTGAATTTATAGATAGATATTAACAACTGCTACCAACACTTTCATGGTTATAGTGTAGGCCATGTTTTGCTATACGGAAATCTATTTTTTTAAACTGGAGTAAACCGAATTAATTCTATTATGATGAAAAATTCCATGAAAAACGGAATTACTTTGACTTTAACAGAATCAAGTTAATTGCCATCCCAATACTAAAATCGAGTAAAACAAGTGGGGTTTTCTCGTCAAAAAAGTTGCTACTGAAGAAGCAAATTTTTAGAATGGGAATACTTTTCCAGCATCTTGAAACTATCATCATCATACGTTTGTTTTGGATTTCCCAAAATTTTAGCAATTCACCCTGGCACATTGATGATTTCATTAAACTGCTGGTGGAGTAGACTTTAACGGCCATTCCAAATATGAATATAGTTATTCCAATTGAAGCATTCATGAAGTTGATAAATGGCAATAGTAGCTCAATAGCCAGGTTCTTTCCATTGGTGACCAAAATGCAGAGCGATATTGACAACGATAACGGCATTGAGATGACATACCATTGAAAAATGGTGTCGGCATAGATACCGTTATAGAATTTGCACAATAATTGAATTTGTCTGAAGGCCAGCATGAAATTTTTAAACTGCGTAATTCCAATTTGATTGCGTGCACGTAACATCCTGTAAAATGTTATTGTTGTTGGAATGAGTATTTTTGTCAGACAACAATTAAAAATGATTTTCGCTGCGGGAAACACCTTACCTCTTTAATTGCAAAAGTGCAGCGTTCAAGATATAGCTTCCTGTGAACATTCCCAGAATACACGTGAGCATGCCCATTTTCCCTGTGTGACGCCAAACTGTGAACGCCAAAAGAGCGCTTAGCAGTCGCTTCAAAATATCCAGTACAGCTGGTGTGATATTACCTCCTGTAGAGAGAGACGAGACAATGTCCAAGTTGGTGTAAATGCCAATGGGAACGACGTTACAAGATGCGGCTGGGGAAAGAGCTGCACAAATAGCAAAGACAAAGCCACTGGTTATCATTGTTCCTGTTAGTCCAGTGAGAAGAAACCCCATGCGGCGCTTCTCGCTGTCATTTACGAAATCTATTAAAAGAATATTTTTGTTCAAATTTCTTTGTTCAGATTCATACACTTATAACTAAAATAGTTTACCGTTTTGAGAGAAGTTTGCTTTCTCAAAGTTGATCATTTCATTAAAGAAATAAATTACAGGCTCCAAATATGCTTGACAAAACCAGCCCATTAATAGGCCAAAAGACAAAAAGCCAACGGTCCACGCGCTCATGATCCTTTCCTCAGTTTTTGTTATCTCAAACAGAAGTCTATACAAGCCCAGTATTATTGCCAAAAGATATATAATCCAAATCCTTACCCAGGTGTATCGATTGTATTTGGGATTTTTTTCAAACCGAATATAGATTTGGTTATTGAGGTTGTAGTTTATTAGGAGACTCAATGGTGTATAGGTTGGGATCAATAAATCTCCATTTCTGACACAGTCGAAAAGCCGTGAAACAGGCTTTAAAATCCCGGATGAGATTATCATTTTATGTTGGTTATAAAAGTTGTGTTTATATTTTTTCTGGATATTGGATGTTAATTTTTATTAAAAAAGTTTAGTTATGGAATGAAAATTAATTGTAATTTTGATGACTAGAAAACTTTCTCCTCGGCTAAAATCAAGCAAGTCACAGGACTGTGCGTATTTAACAAATACTGCCATACACTGACGGTTGCCGTATGAAAGTCGATTGGATGTTTTCTGATACGAACGATATTGAACCTTTATTATAGACGTATTAATTTTATTCCATATGATTTTTGTTGACACACTACACTATCAATAACTTTGATTGGAAATAAGATTTCGTCACGCTAATATTACATTAATTATGACAACTTTTATACCAATCACTGAAATGCTTTTGTTAACTTATTTCGATTCGACATTTCACTTCCAAATGTTTCGTCAACTGACAGTAGGATATGTAAATGGTAACAAGAAGGCTTGTTTGACAAGTTTTCAGCGACTAAAGGGATGGCTAAAGTAAACGTCATAAACCTATTAAATATCTCAAATGGACTAAATATTTAATTTGTGCAACTTAATACCTTTTGCGTCTTAGAAGAGGAGCATGAAGCTATAACACCAAAGGAATATGTTTATTTTATGAGAATTCTTTGCTGGAGTTTATTGATTTTTCTATTAATTACAAACCTATCAAATGTGTCATGTGTTCTTCCCGTGTGTACAAAAATCTGTTGGAGATATGTATACCCGATGGCGATATAATTTCCAATATAAGTATTCCGGGCCAATCCAGCAAATATAATTTTGCTTGAGTTCGTGACAAAAAGAATATGACAATTAGAATAAAAAAATTAATATAAGAATGGGGCTGAAATTCAGCATACATTATTCTAAGGTTTTGGCTTCAGTTTGGTGGAAGTCAATTTCACTGTTGAATACATTAATTTTCAGACTCCTTGAAAACGATCACTAACGAAATGTGGCATAAACTTATATGGGCAGTTATAAAATCATATTAACTGACAATGCTTCTTGTGTTGCGGCATATTGGACATATTAAACAAAACAAACTATTTTTCTCGATTGTGGTTATACACTAAACTCTAGTGGAAAAACATCGATGATACAATTTTACTTTCTTGCCACTCATCCTATTTCAACCGAGGGTAGCATAAAATCTAACTACTTATTCATATATATAATTCTGAAAAATCCTTTCACCTGTCAGCAAAAGCAGCATTTGAGAACATCCTAACTTCAATCGTCAATGAATGTTGCTTCATTGTTACATAGTTCCATCAATTTTAGGACTTACTAACAACAAATGCTACTGGTGTCATCAAGTAGAAATGATATAATTCAAAAACCGACTGGAGGGTTGTGTTTAGCAACATATGTACAACTTAAATTGTTTGATTGATTTGTCGAAAAATTAAAGTTCAACTTGAGGCTCAAATGGGTTTATTCATTTTATTATAAGACAGAAAAAGAACAAATTTAACTAAAGTTTGAATATATTTTTATTTAAATTGTTCCTGTAAATACATTACCAGTAATAAAATTTCGGTAGTTTGTATGACAACTAGAACATCAATATAGTGTATTTGAATAATTACAATTCCAATATTTGCGTTGTTGCGATGGCCATGTCAGACATGCTAAGCAGTAGACGATTTAGAAATGTACATTTTACTACTTTGTCCAAAATTCCAAAACTTCCTATCGGTAATGCAATTACTGGCAAACTTAAGATGATTTTAATCAATTTCCTATTACATTTAATTCGCTTTGCTTCATACCTCCATTTCCAAAGTATAGTAGAACTGACATAATACATTCGACAACCTATCTTGAAAACAAAATGTAAATAGACACCAGGTACAACAATGCTAAGCGCTGCTACAGAAGCCAATAGTGTACTCCCAGTTGCACTGCTGGTCAATGCAATAATAATACTAAAAAGGAAAATAACAAAACAACAGGCAAAAGCAAAAGTTGTACCCATTGCATCTGGAACATGCATAGTTTTAAGAATAATTACATTCTCTCTATAAAACTGACAGATTTTTAAATCCGGTCTGGAATGTTCTCGAAATATGTAGCTGATTAATGCCAGTCTGTAAATTCCTTGGGTTACATATACTAAGATCGTAGTTCTCAATGAAACAATGTAAAATTGAACATGGAATGCGCAAACAACGTATCGCACAATTAGCAATGGAATTGTGTTGCATGGATACAATTTTAAATATTGTAACAATTTAAGAGTGAAATAAAGAGGATCAAAGTTTTTATATACAACTGCAATTGAAATGGCGAAAAAGATGGTGGTGTACATAATGACCACCAATATTGTAAATGCTCCCATTTGTTTGTCCAGTTTGCGATTTTCTGAATAATAAGTAAGAAATCATTTCATAAATATTTAAATTTAAATATGAAAATAATTATTTTACCATGGTATTCAACAAACCTGGTTTTGTGAAGCGTTTTTTGCAAGTTCGATGGCCCCAATTCCAACTTGTTATAACATTCTCGCCACAAAAATAGGCCAGAAGATCAAAACATAATGATATAATAGCAGCTCCCATTGACACAAGCTGAAGTGCCATTTCATGAAATTGAAACAGTTGTGGGATTGCAAACCCCAAGAAGTATACAAAAAGCTGTGCAGACACATGGGCTAACTTGATGTATACAGCTTTTGTCCAATATGCCCTCTTGAACTGCTCATCTACATACCAAATGTTTTGTTGGGAACTCCATCGACCCGGAAAAACTGAGATTTTGTCGCCCAACCACTGATTGAATTCAATTGCTTGGGAGAGCCACTCTTGATGCATTATGTATGTGATGCTGTGCTTGATGGAGAGGAAAGTTTTGAAGTATTTTGCACTTAACTTCCTAGTGACACTCAACTTCTTACTTGTAGTCCTCGAATGAACTGCCCCACTGGTTACTTCCTGTATAATTCCGGTATATGTTATGAGTTTCAAGGTCTACACATTTCGTCAAACCAACAAATTTGGAATGATTGTATTGTGCATGACTGCAATGATGTTTGCAGAATTATGGATGGTGGAAGTTGTACAGACTAATTTCAATTTAGGAAATGCCCTTTCTAAAAAACTTGACGTATTGAAACTTTACTTTAAACTATTTGACTACAAATATCGTTGTATTATTTTCCATGGTCAATAGTAATAAAAAGTTATTTCTCCCGGAAGGAAATTGATATAAAGTACTATTAGAATACCTGCATAATTTACATCATTTTAATTTGCTAAAATTAAGTCATAACTTTTTAATTTGACTTCCAAATACGTCAGTCAGTGAAATCCATAAAAATATTGCTAGTATTAGTGGTAATGTCAACGTATACTTCGCTTTCTTCTAGAGTTATTTTTGTATTTACGTCAGCAAGCTGGATTGTTTTTGGTCACGTTGCTGGTACGTTTTTTCAGACATAAACCATGCTGTTGATCTCGTAAGCATAAAACTAAAAATTCAATTTATTTTTGTTTACATATTGATTAGCTTTTGCAGCACAGAATTGAAATCTGTATTTTGATGCCATTTATATAAATATTATTTTTTCGTGTATTACTTAATCAATATTTTTCTCATCTGACATAATCTCAGAAATACAGAATTAATACCAACAATGGCCGTAATACCAACAAAGCTCATAGTACGTTAATTGGGGCACTGGGCAATTACCGTAATATTCACAATCATTTTCATTACCGTTACCACCACTACCGCTACCACTGTCTTCACATTGATACATTTTCTGAAGCTTCTCTTTATCGGTTTCTTGCAAGTCATCAGTAGATCCCACAATGCCGCCATTCTAAAAAAATGATTTTGGATTATTTTTTTGATATTTGGTATAAGAAGAAACCTTGAATTCTTTAATTACTTTGGCTACTATGGTTGTTCTTCCCCCAATACCGAAGGCGTCCGATCCATAATGCATAATGCTCCTTTGATTGTACGGCACACCAAATGTAGTATACTGGTTATCACTCACTTTTTCAAAATTATTTCGACGGCCACGCACAATATTTTGCCAAAGCACAGTTATATAGTTGTCACGATCAGAACGAGATTGTTCATGATCGAAACCAAGCGCGTGGATCATTTCGTGCA
>JAHZMV010007127.1:0-24955 GCA_027743765.1 Coecobrya sp. COE2
GTGGACTTGAGTTGAAGTGAAAGTAGTCAATTATTCCTACTTTTATCATATACATTGATGTCGATTAGAATGGATGATGATTGTCGAAGATCAAACTGTATAGTTTACTAGGAAAGCATGTAGTTGTTTCCAGGTATGAGAATGACTAGATAGAAACAAAAAAATAACAAAAGAATTTACATCATTCAACTTGAGTTTGATTCCTAGTGAGGGAGTAAACGGAATTCCTTACTGTTGGACAATGGGAACATTCAACCGAGAAAAAGTTGAACATATTGAATATACCTATAGAGTAATGCTGGTAAGGAAAATAATAATAAAAATAATAATAATAATAATAATAATAATTTCTTGAATCCTTTTCTTTTAGATATTACTTCGACTTTTCTAAAGTTTTTTATATGATTTCTATTGCGAACATAGGAACATTCTCAGCCACGGTTGCCGATATTGAAATTTGAACAGTAGGATCGATTGTAAATAAAGAATTTATTTGTACAAAAATGAAATTCAGCCATGATTTTCTCATTGATTCTTCTTGAGTAAGTTGTAACCAGAGCTTATTATTAGTATTACCCAATTTAATGGCCCTATATGGCCAGTTTTTTATTTCCTTTCAATACTGGAAATTTGAGCATTTTAATCTATTTGGTATCGAATATGTCAATACACTGTGTTAAATATTTCAAGTCCATAACATGTAAGCCTATATTTCTGCATTCATTTGAGCCTTTCTGCACTGCATGATCGTTCCTGAGAAGGATTCAAAATCATGACGATGGATTAGACCATTCTTATACATTTGAAGTAACCCATCCATCAATAAGATTTGTTCTCACTGATTGTTAGAAAGTTGCTACATTATTGAGGGAAATTACTTTAGACGATCAGTCAAGGAGCTAGTTTAGCAAACACAATTGTTATTTTGAGCAACACTTTTCAAACTTCATGAAAGTTTGTCAACAAGCATTGTTAATTGTTATGCAAAGGAAATTCATGGATATATTTGTATATCTGTTTTCTAACAAGGACGTTTATAGGAATGCTTTGTTTATGGAATCCATCCTTCAGGGTGAACAAAGCAGTTAATATTCCTATCTTGCCCTGAAATCTTTCATCTTGTCTTTTAATATAACAATATAACGATTTATGCACACAACAAAATACAATGGAAGTGTATATATTTGGCATAAAAGACACTCCATAAAAATCTTTATGTATGGTATTTAGTACAGTCGTCCTCAACGATTATTATTCAGTACGACGACGATCTCGGAGGATATATACTATCATTGGCTGTCTTAATAGAAAATAAACAAAGACTTTTCAAAAGTCTGCAATACCAGACAATATACTGGAAGCTTAAACATTTTGTATAAACTGCAAGTGTATAATAAAGTCGTATGCAGCCATATGAATTCATCAGATTGAAAGCGATTCAGACGAACTAATTATTCAACAGACACAGATTCAATTTCCGTTAGTCAACAAATTTTTGCTATTTTGATAAAAAAAAGTAATTAACGTTTCAGCAAGCGGATTTGACAAAAGTAGTGCTTTGCTTGGGATAATGGATAACATAATCCTATAAAATGCACACCCATGCACGTATTAATCTCAAGATCTTTATGTTTATATATATGCGTCCTTAGGGTGCAAATGCAAAGGACAGATGGAGAGACAAAGTTATGATAAAAATCATGACGTGACTCCGGTTCTATGACTCAATAACAAAAGTGTTTTAAACGTTTATTATGAAACTGATAAGTTTAAACTGGCTGGTCCTACTGTTCAATACAGCCAAGCTTACATATATGTAAAAGTTTTATATATAAAAGTTACTTTTACAGCCTGCACCAAAATATGTATATGCATCTATGTAACTAGGATTTTTGTTTCTATTTCCCAAAGTATAGTAATAGTTTTCGAAAGATTTCATGATGACCAGTTTTTGTTTCAATTAAATCACATACTTGTAAATGCTTGTGTTTTAAATGGATCCGACCGAGTACTTTGTCCAAATATAAGGAAACCTCAGGCAGGAGGATACAACATACAAACTTTGACGGTAGCTTAGTTTGAACAAAAAAAGTTGGCTTGTTGAAGAGCAACTTCATTTTGTTACGACCACCTATTTACATAATCCTTTCTGTTATTATTATGGCCTAACACAAAACACAATCACACCGCGTCACAATTTTGGGAAAAACCTCAGACTACGCCAAGAAAACCGTGCCATCCATAAACTTGAAGTAGTAAAGTATAAAGTAATATACCAGTCCTTGGTGTTTTAATGCATATTATTCATACATATTATATAGCTGGAACGGTATCCCTACTTTCATTTTCATTTGCTTTTGGCATCTTTGTTGTTGTTGCTGCATAATTATTAGCTTTCAGCAAATAGACCTTGCAAAGCAATGTGATCCAAATGAATTGTGCACAGGGTATTGCGTAGATATCTATGTTCTAAAATTCACTTATGAAAATGGTAAATTTATAATACCTATCTAGTGAAATGTTTTTTACCTACCTATTCATCGCATTCTGTTCAGAAAATTGCTTAAACTTATGATTTTAAACGAATGAAGAATTGAGCAGCTTATGTTAGCCTTACGTCATTCAACCCAAACGGAAACGGATGTTTTCATAAATGTATTCCAGTAAATACTAAATAAATTAATATATTTGCATGCATTTTCCAAAATAAAGTAACCTACAAGCCGGCCATTCATAAAATGGCCTTGTACCAGAGTGTAAACTGGTTTCCTAAAAAGGGCAGTGTCTACTATGCCTAGACTTCGCTATATCCCAGATCTACTTGATTTTTCTTACGTATTTCCGTGTCGTTATGAATTCTTATTTATTATTAGCTGTGCATATGACAAATCTAATTGGGACTTTATTCACAGAACATAGATTTGTAAATATCAAAATATATGAGGTAAACACTTTAAAACTGGCATTTCCTAAAACACGTTAGAATTGGAAAAAGAATCAGTGAACCAGCAAACGCTTTTTGAATGACAGGGAAAATGATTTCTAACTCATTAATATTGATGTTGGTTTTGAATACATTTAGAGTTTCCCTCATGCAATGAGAGATTGCTATTCGTAGTTATGTCAAATGTCAGGTAATGAACAAACAAGAACGTAAATAATGTTCTGATGGCAGCAGAGATTATCATTACCATGAAAAGGCTTTACACGAATCCCGACAGACCGAATGCAAAAGACGGAGAAAACAGGAAGGAAAAGCAATATCGGATATTATGTTTGTTATTGGAGATATGTATATCTGCCAATATGACATATTTGTGTCAGGTTCTTTCTACTCATCAACTCTCTTCTGAGTATTGTAGGTTCATCGAGTTTACAATAAAATTAGCAATTTCTCGGAAATTCTGGCATTTGAAACTATTCATGACTTTTTAAAGAGAATCGTACTTATTTCATCTGGTTTCGTAGTCTTCGTACATTCGTTATGTTTGGAGGAGTAGATGCACGTGCAAACATGGCCTATAAAATCTATCATAAACTGTGCAGTAAATTGTAGGATTGGCGCATTTAAAACTTCATATTCTGGTATAAATAACAGCCATTTCCAGGCACTAGTTGTGCATTCAGATTTTGCTAACAATCCAGTATACTTTTTAAAATAGCAAGTTCCATTTTACAAAACTCCGGCATGTCTCCCAGCAACATGTACTTAAATATAAATGTAAATCCCATGACGGATAACTGCAATAATTAGATACTGACATTTAAAAAAGAGGAGTGCCAAAATTGAAATGAATGAAATCTAGTCATCATCCAACTATCATTTATTTTCTGTTTGACAAATATGTAAATATGTACTGTCCAAAGTAACTTTTACGAGACACGCACTATTTGTTTTTTAGTTTCCTGAAATAGCACAGTCCGTTAATGTAATAAATAGACTGACCTTTCTTTCTTCAGATGAATGATGTCTAGATATTTTATGGTGTATCTATTTTATTTACTTTCTCTGGCAAGTCTGTTTGCAAAAGTTATTTTTTGCGAAGTTTATGAGGAAATATCTAAGATTTTTATGCTTACCATTTGTTCTTGAAAAGTTGGTAAATAAATACTTGTCGACACATACATACAGTTCGTACTTATAGTTTTGCAGTGACATTGAAAAAATAAAATAGCAATAAACAAGTTTATGGAACAATTTCAACCTTCTATTAAATCAGTACGGAAAATTAGATATTAAACTTGTAAGAAGTATGCATACTTCAGGAGCAGCACATACATAAGATTTGTGTAAAGTGTGAATTGTAAATATACTCGAAAAATAATGTAAGTGAACTGAAGTGAATAATAATACCACTTTTATTCTAGATATTCATAAAGTATGTTACGGTTGGGTATTTTGGAGTATATCAGGAAATTGCATATTCGCAGCATCTTCTTTTCTACAATTTATTTCAATTTATTTCAACGATTTATGTAAACATACCAACTAGGTGTATCCACACTTTTTAAGCAATTTTATCAAAGGATACTGTGTGGGCCTGGTGATATGTAATGTGAATATATATTCAATTTTGGTTTTCCTGGACCAATATATACATAGAGACTAGAGCGTCATATGAGAATAGCAATATTCCGTAAGCATGCATAACTTTTCACACTGTTTATTAGTTTACAAAAAGAAAAAAATACGGTATTCCAGAAACCCTCTCATACAAATTTTTAGATCAAAGACGTAGAAGGCAAGCTTGCAGAATTTTCTTTTAAAAAAGCTATAGAGTTGGCAAAAATACGTTTGATTCAAAGATTTTTTCAAGACGTGACTTGTCCGCCGTAATCTGCCATAAGGGAAAAGAGTAAGCAGAAATATGTATCGAAAAGTGAAAGCCGTTATACAACCGTATTAAAGACTTAAGTCACACGTCTCTTTCCACGGGTTAGAAATCAATATGTGATGAATGAATGAATTTTCAAACAACCATAAAACGGGACTATCTACTACATATCCCTTGACTGGTGCTAATAAATAAATTAAATAGTCGATTAAATATTTGAAATCGAGACATGTAGTAATATAAAATGTATCGTACATATTCAATGGATTGGGTTTGCATGCATGTACATCTTTTTACTAACGTTTAATCTAGTCTTCTTCATAGCCAGTTTTAAAAGATGTTATATATTTGCTAACTCTTCCAGATCAAAAATACTATTGTATATATTGGGGAAACTTTTTTGAAAGCTTAAGACACAAATGTATACTGCCGACATTCTACTGCATGATTTTTAAAAGCATTTCCAATGAAAACACTAACCTTGAAATCAAGCGTTTACCCGAACAACAATATAAATACATACATGAGTCTAGAGTGCAAGTCTCTTTCTAAAGCCTTATTCCAGCGCAAATTCTGTACTAAAAATATTCACACAGATTTCAAGATGCAAATTTACAATAGTCTTTAATATACCGTGCATATTTATTCTCCATCAAAATCTGAAGTAAACTACATGGCTGAACCCCGTAAAGACAAGATAATCGGCAAGTATAAAAAGTTAGCTTTCTTTTCTTAAAAAGCAATTTCGATGCGTGAATTGTTGAAGGTGAAAATCCTTCGTTTTTGCCAGAATAATAGGAAAATGAAAGCCAACCAGCATTCAACGATGGTTTTCCATCCTTTTAGATCCTCAAAAGTTTGTACTACGTAATTTCATTCCAGGAAAATGTAATTACACTCAACCTAATAACGTGCTACAAAAGCCCTTTTCTGTTGCTCTTTTGTTGCTATTCTTCGAACTAACAGCTCATCTGCATATTACTTCTAATATCCATACATGCCATCATAAACAACCAAACGCAGGCTTATGTCTAAAAACTGTCAGTTGTAATTTCATTTTCAATGTAGTATTATTTTTTTAACCGAATTGCTTCGAGATTATCGCCACACCAAAAAAACAAGGCATGAGAAAGTGGGAAGAGCTATAAAAGTCTGTATATTCGAAGAAAAAAATCTTATCAAGTATGGCCAGGTGCAGATTAGTTCTAGTTTATCTATAATGAAATCCCTACTACTTTTTTACTCTAGAGAAGTCACAAGAACGAAAAAAGTTTTTTTTTCATCGAGTAAACACATGCTATTAAAGGGAAAGTGAAAGCTACGGTATTCTCTTACTCCATTATGTGTTGGTCGGTACACAAATGGATACATAGTAATAATCTGTAGGAAGGGTAGTATCACAAAGGACGAACTAATAATAAGGAAAACTTTTCAATTCCACCACTTCAAGTTGAGGCCCAAGCCAAAAGTGATAATTTGTTTGGGAGAAAGTGGAAGAAACCAAGCCACAAAACTATTTGTATGTCAGTCAATAAAATTTTCGAGGAAAAACTACTACTATTCAAGCTCTTATTATATGAACCAAGTGGTTTATTCATTTTTCCCAGTTCATATTGGCACTGACACTAGTTTCCCTTCATGCGTGGAAAAAACTTTCCGAAACGGAAGTAGGAAAGAAGGTCACATAAATACCTGGTTATATGATATACCTAACTAAAGGCAGGGAGTGAGCTGTATAGAGATGGCAAATTGGTATCTTTGTAGAAAAACAATAATTACCAAACACAAAGCACGGGAAAACACAATTCCAAGTATCTTTACTTGGACGAACCATGCACTTGTTCATTCAAACAAGTGCCTGGTAAGCTTTGCCATTCATACATTCATACAAGCCAGATTATCGGTATTATGTTGTTATTTTTCTGTCGGTCATGTGAAGTGTGTTATATATGTACATATAGTGCGTTATATTGATGGAAAAAATCAACTTGAACGTACTTGGGGAATTATACCCTTCTTTTGTTTATTCGCCAATGAACGCTCTTGACTTTTCCGAGTAAATAAATAATCCACGTTACATGAACGGTTACATAAAAATACAATGCCGTAAAAGAGCAGACTCTTCTATGGCGGAACCCTTATCTTTAGTATAGTATCTTATAGTACAACCATTCAGGCACTTACTTCTGTTCTGAATGTGACATGAGAGCCCAAGAGAACCCCACTAGAGTAAACTTTTCCAGGAGGAGACTACTAAAACTCCATTTTTATTTAGCTACGTAGACAAAAAAACGGATTTGATTATATTGTTTTTCTCAAAGGAGACAAAAATTCTGCACATATAGAAGACATTTGAAAAGTCTGTCAGAGAAAACCGATTTACTTTTGTTTGACATGTTCTATCCCATGCATATTATTATTATTGTACTTTTCTATTAGTTCTTGTGAATTGTGGACTTTAACAGATTTGGGGAGAAATGTAGTATAGTTTTTCTGTGCATGTCCGTTTGTCAGTGTGCGACCGGAAGCATGTCAGATAAGCTCTAATGAACACTATGCCATATGTGGTCAAGGTAAAGCCAGTCACTGGGTAGGATTTGGGGTCAAAGGTAACTCTACGCGTAATCTTTATTGGTAGCCACATTTATACATGTGAGAGAAAACGATATCTCCTTTGACCAGCTCCATTTGGTTGTATTTGTTGTAAATCGATTTGTTTACATGCTTTTTTCTTTTGGTCGTACTTTGGCCGTCTACTTAATTGAGGAAGTTCTGTCTAAACATCTTTAAATGTTTGTAAAATGTGGCTCTATAAATCTTTTGTTGTTTTCCTTTCCCTCACTCGTCGTTCATTCTCATCTATTCACCTTACTTTCCATAAAACAGCAAATATATTGGATAAAAGTAGCTATTTATTGGTTGCGCAAACATGAGACGTAAATTGCTTCCTCAAAAAACCCGCAGAGCACAAAGGTTTGGACAAATTGAATTTTAGGCATTCTGTCTCTGATAGATCTTTCATTGTTTTTGCAAGTATTGTGACAGTTATTTCGTAAATGCGGACGATGATATTACACTGCAAAACCAAAGATTAATTTACAATTTGACTTACCTCTTACATACTAATAGAAACAATGAAATGTTATCCGGTTCTTTCCAAATGCCAGAGGTTTCATTGGTGTGCTAGCTCACACGATGTGCTCTTTTCTCTCCACGACGTGAGTCAAGGAAGCGATGAAGGACGCACGACTGTGATAATTATGTAATGTAGTAGGTCACACGTTTCACAAATTTATTTCCTTTTGGCCATCAGCTCAAATGGATGACAATTTTTGTTATAAAGACAACAATAAGCGAATAATGACCAGTGATTTTTTTTACTAATTTCTAACAAAAATGTTTCTTCTTCTTTTGTATCCGAAACTCTTTTGATGTAATCCTGTCCAAGATTCTAAATTGTAGCTCTTGTCTACCGCACTTTTCTCGACCTACTATAGCCCACATGAAACATTCAACTGTCTTTTTCACTTTCTCTTCCTCTTGCCTGCCTGATTTCACCTTCTCTGTGTTCGTATATCGTATCAATGGTCGCAGCGTCTTACTACACTTGTTTGCACCGCTGCTACCACCATGCACATTTAGTAACTTTCTTATTTGCAACGGTGAGCTCCTTCCGTTGATGATGCACAATTGTCATTGAATGATTATATCATATGGAAATGAAGTGATGGAAAGAAAGAGTGACTTAAACGATTCACACGGTTGCACAGCTTTATTCAAAGTTTCGCCATGGCATATGCTAGCTGCCATGGATGATGGCACGGGAGAAAATGTGAAGCCAGCTTTTTATGCCTGTGTCATCACCACCATCGCACCAACTCAACAACCGCCAGCTAACACATTCGCTAGTCATCTAGAGAGAGAGAGTGCCGAGTTTCTGGTATGCGTGCCTGTGCATCAAAATAAATCCGTGGCTGTTTTCTCCTCTCTCGATTTCCCTTTCACTTTTAGCAACAAAAGCATGCTTCTGACTTGTATTTGCACCATTAGCACTCATACAAAATACAAGCGCATACATATGCAAGGAAGCAGCACTTCCATTTTCGCATCTCCATTGTATTTATTATTATTCTCATACACTCTTCCATATCATCCAGACCAGAGTCTCTTTTAGAATCCCACTTTGCCCCGATTTGCATTTCCAGTCGATGTAAATCCCACTTATATTATATTTTTCTATCTTTCGCTGAGGAATTGCGTCATTGACTTTTCGTAACGCGGATGGAAGCCCCTTTTGCAAATATTGTACCTACTGATTACGCTGATTACAGCAAAAATGAATTAATTAACATGTCCTTAAACAGCCATCATGATGAGTTTTCTTAAGCACTATAATTTCTAGTTTGGAATTTCAATGGAAAAGATTTGCATTCCCACATATCACACCAATACATGCTCTCATTTCCTGCAGAAATATTGCAAGTTGAATTTATATTGTTTTCAGAATGGAAGAAGCTACTCTGAAAAGTGGCAAATCAAAATTTGTTTTTGAACTGAAAAGCAGTAAAATTAGCTACATTAGCAAAGCTAACTATACTGACAGTATATAGATGGGTCCTTCAAGTTGTTAGCTTTGTATTCATCATGGATGTATAGCTATGCTCAGATATATTCATAAAGAATAAATTATGTTATCGTCCATTTAAAAGAAAAAATGTGTTTATGACACTTTTTATACCCAACCATTTGTTTTTTTCCTCTTATCATTAATGTCGTTGTTTTTACGTACCTAAAACCTATTTTAACTGTTTACTGTATACATGAACGTCTATACAAGCTTATTTTTGTTTGACACGGATAAGTGGAAATAAAATATCTGCACTCGTGATCTTTATGTCAGTGATTCTCATTTGATCTGTTTATATTTTTCTTCTTTTCTGCCAAGGACGATGATTACTTGCATTTTGTACAGACAACGAAAGCGACGACGGCAAAATAAAAGGGTTTGCTGTCACAAGATACAGGTCAAAGCAAATGACTATCTTCTTTGATGTATCCATGAGAAATTGCAAAACATGAAAAGATGCTTGAATGATCCTTCATATAATGGAACTAACTATATACATATATGCGGGGGATAACAGAGTGAAGAAAATTGTGAATATACAATGTCTTTAGTTATAAATAACTGTGATCAATATAACACGAAAACATTCTTGTGTATAGGTTTAAGTTGCAATTATGCCCTTCATATAGGAATACTGTTGTTGACACCTCTCTTATAGTACCTATGTAATAAAGTTGTATTTATGTGTATGATTATTGTGGCTGAATGGAGGAAACATGTACGTAGTTAAAGATGATATTCATGTAGGCATGTATACTCATAGTCATAATATAACATACAATAAATAAGGGCGCAAATTGAAGTAGGTAACTGTGTTCATGAAAAACAATATTGGTTAGTAAACTACCCACTTGCATTATACTGGTTGCCCTATATATGGAGCTGATTTTATATTAGAAATTGCATACGCCGACAGAACGATTCAGACGTGTTTGCATGGCTGATGAGAAGAACAATGTAAACAATATTTTGCAATCACAGGGAAATGTATAATAAGCACACGCATGAATATACATTATACAATTTATAGAAATTCGCCAGCATCAAATGGTATGAAAATAAAGAAATCTTTACGAAAACAGCCATTTTGAAGCATGCATTTAAATGTCTCAATTTCTCGTTCTGAAGGCGAGGCGATGATAGAAAGGCTCTTGTTGTCTTCCTCTTGTCAAACTTTTTTCCTCTTCCTTTTCCCTCAGGAGATTTATCAATTATGCATGAAACAGAATGGAAAATTTGTGTGAAACAACCACAAGGTATCTTTTCAGTCAGGCAAAGAGCACACTCCAAAGAACATTTTTGCGAAAGTACACATGTGACAACATGATGACATCGAGTGTCATGTACCTACGACCACCTATCACGTATTTGCGTAACCTTGAGGGAGAAAGAAGTATTATGTGCTAATTTAATCTACATGATGGAATACTAGATTTTGTAATTTCCGAAAAATATATAGAATATAAACAGTGCCTTTAAGGAAGGGAGCAGGACTATTATGAGACCTTTTGAAAGATTGAAATACATAATAATTTCATTACCCGGAATCGCATTTTCCCCCATTCGTATAGGTTGTTCTTGTTCAGATCGAACAGCTTTTTAAGGTATAGATTTATCACACGTCGCAAGCTGAAAAATATAATTTGAATTCGTATTTCGTATAAAGCAAAATATATAATGCATCCTTACTTCGAAAATTTGTTAGCAAAATTATCTGTTACTATGGATGAGCGAAATGATACTCTGCATGTCAAATATTTCGAATTGTTTCTTGTTTGTGTCAAATATCTGTCGCTTTAATTGTTTCCGCTTAAAGCCAATGAACTCGGAGACATGACAATCGAAAAATGATTGCAAAAACAAAATGCGTAACTGTTTTGAAGTAATAGAATAAATTAATAGTAAATTGGCAGATATAAACTCACATGAATTGTGTTCTCGTCATCAATAAGTAGAAGAGTGGAGCAGATCTTAATAACTTTCAAACTTGACTGTTTGACGGAAAATCTGAGCACGTGATGTTATTATAAGTAATCACCATTATGAAATAACTCGTGGGGTTTTGACAGTAACGTGAATGATCTTCCATTTATTCCCGCACTCTTCCGCTCGGTACGTGCCAATTTGAAAACTTGAAAGATTATGTTGTCATTTAGCACTTACGATCTCAGTTATAATGTATTGTAATACCCCGGCTCGTGCGAGTTGTTTATGAAGGGTCACTTTCACTATTGACCGTTTGGTTTTTTTCCATTCCAACAAAACTTTCCCTAGAGGTTCAATATCAAGACGAGACGAAACACCTTCCTTAGAGTATATTAATGTAATCATATTTTTATTAGTTCGAGGAAACTCAGTCGAGTCGTCATCTCATTCTTTCAAAATTTCATCAAACATATTTCCTTTCAAAAGAAGGAAGCTGAATATTATATTAAATATACATAGCCACAAAGTGATAGCATGATTCCACTTTCTTCCATCATATTTCACCTTTTTGTGTTTTTGACACGACTACATATTTCGTTTTGTATTATGAAAGCCAGTTATTTGCTATGAGAGAAATGACGTGGTAACATGTATTGGATTTCACGTTGGTAACTGGCTTGCCTCAATGTAAGCAGCATCATCATCACCCACTCACACTCTTACGACTTTTACTACCTCCGTATTATAGAATACATTATCCTGTTGACCATAAAGTCAAAGTTACTAACAGAAGAGGGATAGCAGAATAGTGCTGTTCTCAGCACCAGTGCCTTTGTCGAGCACGTTTAACAATGATTTGTGAAAGTGCAAATTTAGTGTGAAAATTTGAAGCGTCTTTGCACTCTCGTTTATTCAATCCACTGCTCCACGGCTCCTCTGTCATATATAGTTAACTATTGTTTGAATGGAATCGATGCTCTCAAACCGCCCTTGTTTATGATAGCTGTTGTTTAAGCAATAGAACAGAAACTTCACCGAAGCATCATCATTGCGACAGAATGAAAGCTTGAAATAAGCTCCACTCACTGCATAATCGGAAAGAGGGAATCGATGACGAAAGGAAGGCAATTCTTGCACGAGGAAGGGCAATTTTTTACATTATTATATGTCCTGTTATTGCAATACAGTAAGCGGTATACCATCCACAGTTGCAACTGACAGGAAAGAGGAAACGTCGTTAGTTTGTGCTTATGATCCACCATAGACTAATAAATTGCTGGTAGTTGGTATTGTGGACGTTGTAACATCTTACATACATACATATTATACGCTTCCTTTTCAATGGAAATAGAATGGAAGATGTTCATAAATCTACAACACTTCCGTCAAATTTTGAAAGATCTCGTCTAAAGCAACATATAAATTTTCTCTTCAAAACGGATTCAGAAAATTCAATTTCTACAGGTCTCTAAAGGTTGTCTTGGAAATGACGTTGTCCGCGTTGAGAGCGATCATTATTACTCGGGTCGAAACATATATATGTAAATACACACACGCATATGAGTTGTTACGTGGAAGAAGGTACATATAAAGAAATGTTTTCAAAGAATATCTCCACTGTAGTGACTGTAGTTTCCTCCGCGTGTGTCCCAATAATAAACATGGCAACCTAAAATTCATGCTTTGATCAATGGACAACATGCTGTTGTGGCTTTCAACATTTGTCAGTGATGTTTGATATGATAAAAATTGTGTCAAAGTTGTTTTCCATCATTGTTGTAGTACCAGTGTCCGTACTTTATCATGAAGTATGTATTCATTTTTTGTAGTACTGGAATGAAGGAGAAACTAACCTGCAGTTGTTGCAGTAAATTGATCTCACGAAGAAATGAGATATTATGTATATTTATATAATGTCCTGCTGAGATGTTATGACAAAAGTTCAGGTGGAAACGTAATTCTTTCATCAAATTTAATTAGACATAGCATAACTTAATACAAGTTGTATAATAATAAGTTGCAGACATACATACTATACATCACATATAATACCCGACTATCATTTATTCATATTACTAGTACAGCGACGAAACTTAATTAGTACAACAATAGAAAATAAATAATACACAAGGAGCTTATATAACTATAGCTCTAATGTAGCAGTAAGGGGTGAAATTGCGTCTATCCAAAAGGGTGCCCCACAGAGTGGACTTGATTAGTTTTCTTTGTGCTTAGAGGTATGCTTATGCAACACTATTTTGTTTAACATCCTGAGAAGTACAAAGAAAATGACTGTCGTACAGCAAAATAAGATTGTACAGACATGACTAAAACTACTACGCTATAAAAAATTCTTTTAAAAATACAAAATCATAAAATCTTGAGCAAAACCGATACTGGACGAGATAACGTATAGGTGGTGGATTGGAATGATGATGTTGATGAGAAGCTCCAACGAACACAAAGGAATGTAGGTTTTATGCTGACTTTGCCATTTTCAGGATGTACGATTTTTCCTGGTTAGCATAAGCAATAGACCTGCTGCGAATACCTAAAAATAATGGTGAAATATGTAAAATGTGGACCTTCTCTTATAAATATAAATGAACAGGGATAAATATATATCCTGGGTTAAATCAAGGAATACGTTTAGGATTTGTGAAATCAACAAAACGTAGCAGTGGAGCACACTTACTGACTCAAGTGAGTAAAACGAAGAAAGTGTGTGTAAGGTTCAAAGGAAGGATCGACAAGGGTATAAAGTGTGCTTCAAAAGTGGAACAATTTTTTTCCAAAATTTTATAGGATGTATGGAACAATTTGTCGTAAATGTAAGTAAATACGTACCACGAAAGAAGAAAGCCCGACAATAACTAAAGTTGCATCTTTAAAACCAACAGCATCGTACAAAATACCGGATACAGTTGGTCCGAAAGCATTCCCAAGGGAGAACGTTAAAGTAAAAATACTGGAAATGAGTCCATACGTGGCTGTTGTGTCTGGAAATCCAAACGCTCTGCGTGTGCATGTTGGGAAAAAACATTAATAATAATGCATAAGTATAAGAAAAGATCATATAAATGAATCAATTTAGCATTTTTTAAAAATTTTGAGCATATGATGCGAGTAATAAAGGGACGTTGTGCTCATCTTTTCTAGCATGTGCCACACACAAGCACGAGGGTTTACTAAAAACTGGCAACAAACCTTCTGGATTTAGTGGCAACAAACTGGCGTGCTTAATTTGTTTGTCTTGTTTTGCACCGTCACCAGTACAACTGACTTGTCTTACATTGCGAAAAGGGGAATAATAGTATTAAATTTCTGGATAGCTTCTCATCCTATATGAATACTTACATTGCAGATTCCGATGCGTAGGAGAAGAAAATCATTATTGCAGATCCGATCCCGATACCGTGTAAGGAAAGACCCACTAAAGTACCCCATAGAAGACTGAAAATAAAACATGAATGAATTTTCCACTAGAAATACAACAGACGACCATCTTTTTCGTTAAAGTCTACTCTGCAGCTAACTATAAGTATGTATAACTATAAATATGAAATCATATTTTGGAAAATTAATCCATCGAAAAGATGATACATGTCATTATACAAAGATATGTCATACTTTTCGGTTGAGATAAAATCCAGTGGGCCAAGCAGAACAAAGCCAATTGCAACAAGGAGCGATCCGCTGGCAATGAGCATTACTTTGTTTAAACCCAACTTGTCAGAAATTTGACCCCATAGCGGACTACACACCGTATAAATTCCTGTGGTGACACTGAAAACTGCTCCAACCTGTAGTGAGCTTAAATTGAACTAAAGGGAATAAAAGAAACAAATTAGTCTTCTCTATTTTGATTTAAATCAAGGTTTTCACCCACGTGCTTTTATAAATAAACACAACATTTCTGGAGGTAATCAAGTAATGTGAGTTGAACAATGCCCAAGTTCAAAACAAACTTTGTTGTTCTATGATACGAAAATTTGTCTACTACAATATAAGATGAATACACTTTCCTACGAAGATATATGCTTACAACATCACGTACGTATTTAGTATCCGTCATTAAAAATTTATTTTTACGTACGTTTGTTTGGGTTATACATTTGATATGTTTTTTGGGAAACCTTATTTTTAGGGAAAGTCACCTCCCCAGACTAATAGTCCCTAAACTTCAACCAAAAAAACATTGGTCATAATTGTCCCAAAATTGTAATCGTCCATGAAGCAGCAATTTTACTACTTTTTGTTGATACATGAAACTTTAATTGCAACCAGTAGAAGAGGGAAATTATCTCAAAATGATGGTCACTATAGTGAAAAGCAGAGACTACGAAAGAATACTTTTCACATTAAAATTTTTAGACTCATTCGCCACTAGTATTATAAAAAATGTTCATAAAAAAGTTTGTATGCTGTTTAAATGTCTATCTAGGAAATGTTGAATGTATTGCAGAAAAGAGAGAGAGAAAGATTCATCCATAAATATATACATCACATGATGATCCATTTTACTACCGACATTAAACCACCCTTGCGGCATGCAAGTGAAAAAAAAATCTTTCCAGGAGGAGAGGAAACTGGAAAGGGGATGTGTATTTTTGCGAAATGTAGGTTGGAATGTGTGGTTATCAAACCGTTTGTATGGCATAATTCGTCAAGCCAGTGAGTTAGTTAGTATGCCTATATGATTCATTGTGGTTGTTGGTCGTTTGGAATTATAGGGAACTACAGGGTGTTGGAACAGCTAGATAGTCCCAATCTCTTTATAATCATCGTTGCGAACTAACAATGATGCCACGTCGACAAATAAACTTTATTGCTCAGTGTGAATTGCTTACTCAACTATCGTAAACATGAAATTCTAAGCTTTTTGCTAACAATCCCTCACTTCTTTTCGTCGACGTCTCGTGTACGGAATGGAGAAGGAGTGTTATGCTTGCGATTTGCAATAGGTTTTCGGATTAGCCTTAGCTGACAGAGTTGAATATGGACACACAGAGTGAAAGAGCTCGTGCTGGTGAAAGCAAAACGGATTACATGTGTGTATGATTATAAGCGTCGTGATCATCGTCATCCTTGTCCTCATAACCAACCATTTACCATCAACGACCCTATTAAATGAGCTGAAAAAAACCCTGAGGCTTTGAAACACGGGAGTAGAAGGACGATATGCAGTCGTGTGGTACAGGAAGTAGTAAAATAGTTTTTGAAAGATTAGATTAGATGGAATATGAGCATCAACAAGAAAGGTACACAAACAAACAAAAAGGAGCTTGGCTTGAGTTTCGCTGCTTCTGTCTTCTTCCAAAAGTTGTTAGTGGAAAAATTGATTCGTATCTCAAGCACGTACTACATTTTATGAGGTAAAGTAAGAGATTGAATTGATGACAATGAGGATGATTGTGGGATGTAAGGCAGTCACCACGTCAATGTTTACCTATTTACCTGATCAAGATGAGTCTCTAAAGTGCCAGTAATAAAACCGATGCTGGCTGCTGTAGAGAACAAGCTGAAAACGGCGTAGTAAATCGCTGGTATGCTCAATAGCTGCAAAAATCCGTAATCCGTCTGTGTTATCGGTCCAGAGTCCAAACTTTGAGAGGTGTTTGTGGTAATGTCCGTTGGATCTGGTTGTCTTTCATGATGTGGTTCTGGAGTAAGGAATAAGATGAGTATGGCGGAGAGAAGAAGACAGCCTGCCACAGATATATACGTCCATTCAAAACCTATTGACTGTGGAAGAGTCACATTTTAAACAGATGTATTTGTGCATTAAAATGGTTGGAGCAATGAAGAGAAAGTAAATCAATTCAATAAGTAAAGAAAAGTCTCATCTATTTTTTATACGTCAATTATAGGTCCACACGCGATTGGTCCGAATATCGCACCAACTCCGAAGAATACTTCAAACAAGCCCTGTTAAGTAAATACAATAATAATCAAGAACAACCAACTGAAACAGAAATCATGCAATTATTCATGGTATCTCAATATTCGCACAACTTACAACCGTTGTTGAAACCAAGGTTGGGAATTCGTATGCAAATACTGTAAAGGCTGACGGGTAAAAGCCCGCATCTCCAGCGCCTCCAATTAATCTCAATGCAAAAGAACATATTAGAAAGGCGGTTTTATCCCGTATAAATCCAAGACAACTACACAATCAATCAATATGAAAACTTTTGCAAACTCTGATGGGCATATGCACATGTAAATCTGGCATTTTAGTGATGAGTTTTATTTCCTTTACCCGAACAAAGCTGCACAAATGGTGGTATTGAATGCTGAAAATATGATAACACGTCGCGGTCCAAATTTCGGTATCTGTATGGATAATAAATGAAAAATGAAATGGGTGTCAGGCATCTCATCATAATAACTGTTCAATATTCACTGTCACGACGAATGTCATTGCACTTTTTCAAGCAATGACAAGCCATTTCATTATATACCAGTTGCTTTCGCATTTGTTTCATGTGACATCAAATTATGTAGCTATATCCTCGTCGCATCCGGCAAAAACTTTTAATTCATAGTTTAAGTTTCATACTTTGTTTTCTACGCTATATTTGTTTTGTACTGGTGACAGTCAGATTGACGGCAGCCCAAACATGCAAAAAAATTGCCGGTATGGTCGTTGAGTGCAGTTGTCGTTGTTACTACTGCAAACTGCAACATAACTACTACATGTCCTACTTATCCTGCTGCATGAGGGATTGCATGAGATAACAACGAAGAAACTAACAACTAACAAAAAACTTTGTTCGCAATCTGTACTATGTACACAGAAAGAAGCCATGTATTCTTTGGCATGCATTTACGTGAGAAGCGTTGGTTATGATGTTTCAGTGTAGAATCAATGAATACTGTTGACTGTAAAATTGAAAATACATACATGGATTTACTTGAAACACTAGTATGTGTCATATTATCTGTAAGTAGTAAATGACTAAATAGAAAACCACTTTTTTACTTGACAATGAGGCATTTTTAAACGAACATGTGCTTCTTCCTCATTTCAATGTTCAAATATGCTCCTGTGGTAAAATATGGTAAGTGAAGAATAGATATATGTAAGTTAAGTTGGGTGATGTACATCAGTACGGTGAAACTCAGAAAATGCTAAGGGTTATCTTGCTATTATCACTGGAAGTCTAATTACATTGACCTTTTAGCCAGCTTATCTATCGCTTTTAATACGCAGCCACATAATTAAACTTGACTTCTTTGACAAAGCCTACAGCAATATAGCAAACTCAAGTGATAATTTGCTGATATGGACTATACTATGATTCAGTTAGGTATCAGCAGTTCTTTACATGACAGGTAGAGTGCAACGTGTTGATGTGAGATTTTCATTACTAAATATTTCATTCAAATATTTTTAAAAAATTTATTACATAAAGTGGTAATAAAAGTTTTAGCAACTAGTGTCAAAATATGTCTCACTTACAAAAATCTTTCCATATAAAAGTGATGAGAGAAAAGTTGCAAAATCATAAGCTCCAAACACAAATCCTACTGTGGATATGTCAATTCCTCGTTCCTTAGCCTGAAAATTATTTGCACCAACTCAGTTTATTTGCATGAAAATTCTTTTGCTACGTACGCATATTATATTTCGCCTTAGCAGTTAACATTAAACCAGACTTGAAAAAAGCTGGCTAAAACCGCTATTTACATTACGATTGTAAAATTAAAGTTATGAATGGAACAACACCTCAGGTGGGTAAAAAGGGCCCGCTATCAGAATAAAGGCCCCTCTGAACACATTGTAGAGTCCGTAAGTAAGCAAGAAAGTGAGTTGTCTCGTGCTCAATCCGAAATATGTTTTTCTAATGAAAAATGTCATTTTCTGATGATCCATTGAAGAACGGAGCTCTAGGTTGGACTCCATTAAAACACTCCAACACTACTTGTCAATACGAACTTAAATGTATTTCCAAGGCTAATTAATGCACACAAAAATCACAGCCAAGTTACACAAAGCAGAAAACACTTGTATGAATATTTAACAGATAAGTAAATCTCGGCAAGAATTTTTGACGATCAAGCTAGGATCCATGTAACATGCAAGCATGTACAAATTCACACTGCTATCCACATTCAATACTACGCATCATCTTTCAATTTTATTCACATGCACATACATCTCTTCCGTATGCATAATATGTATGCAAAAAAAGCTTGTGAAGTTTCAGATATTCGGCTATACAATGTTTTTAGACAAGACAGAATGACAATTTGGTTGATTTGGGACAAGCTACCGACTTGCTGAAAGTGCCACTTTACCAAGTAATAATGAGTTAATTAGGTATAAGTAAGTGGTTATCGATATTTAGAATACAAAGTATCGCATCTGTCAAACTTCAATATAAATACAAACAACTTGATTAGGAAAAGTTTGATGATTTGACAATAGAGCATTGTCTAGAGAGGTGACTTATTGTGAATTTATAATGCATAAATCATCATAAACCGATAGTCCTGATTTTCTATGGGTTGGGGCCAGTTAAATTAATCGCCATAATAATGTCATTGTCTTAAGAAATCGCAAATACAATTGACATTTGTGTATGGGAATACATAAATGTATTTAATGTAGCAATGTGCAAAAGATGTTACTTTGTGAAAAATTAATAACAAGTAAAAATATTGATTACAGATTAACACGTGTCATACGTGTTAGGATTTGTTTAATTGGCAATGAAAGAGTAACTTGATATGTTATATAATATGGAATTTTGATTCTAAAATGTAAAATAATATTAGCAAAAACCTTGTTAGCTTTAACGCACAAAATGAATGCACGTGATGATTTGATTCTGATTTAGATAAGATTAATCTACCCAGATAAATGTATGAAATGATATCGGCGGTGCCTTTGCTTGGCCAAGTACTTGCAAGTATACAAGAATTTTTCCATCCAACATTAAAAACTTGCATAAAGGGGATAAGCATTGGACAGCAAAGCCGGTTGTGTTAAATGTAACATTAGTTTCATTTTCACATTTTTGATCGCCGTTAGAAGCAGACGTGATAGAAAGATGTGATTTCCTTCGCTAACGCGTTTCGCTCTTTCAGAAGACAGGATGTGAGAGATATTTGTCGATGGAAAATGCTAGTTAAAATTGTTTGTGAACTGAAAACGCTACATATTATTAAAAACTTAACCGATGCTAATTATGAATGAATTTGTTTTTAATTCATATAATTTTTCGAATGCAAGAGAACATCGTTTAAAAAATTACTTAACCTGTAGCCAATAATCAATCAAAAATACTGCACGGTGTAGGATTTCATTTTATTCAATAAATTAGCCAATATACATACTTGTGCCGCAGAAATTCTGAATTTTAATTTGTACAAAAGTTAGTTTGGGTGAACTGGTATGTAATGTACACGTATCCACATTTATAACAATAGTTAAAATATTTAAAATATTTAATATTAAGGATAAAACCGTAAATATATAACGTTTACATTATGTCACAATATGCTATAAATATTAAATATAATATCAACAGAAAACTGACGTATGCTTATATTTAGAATAATATTCATTACAATCATACCGCACCAATCAGTAATTAAAAAGTGATTATAAAATTACTTTACGAAAAATCCATCATTTTTCATTGGTTTGAAAGCGTTTATTTATTTCTCGTTCATACACTAATACTACCGAGTTGTTTGCTTGATTACAAAGAATTTTGAATTAAATAGTTGGAGGCGTTGATTTCTGTATGTACATAGTATTGAAAAGGGTAACGCGTGAGCGACTAGGAATTTACAGCTAAAACGAACGACGAGCAGACATTAGGATTATCGACGTGATGTGCCGCCGAAACCGGATGATGACCTTGATCCAGAGGATCCAGACGATGACGAAAAACTACTGCCGCCCCATCCTCCTGATGAATACCCTGATGAAAACCCACTGGTGGATGGACGAGGTCTGTAGGTTGCTCCACCATAACCGGTGCCAGTATTGCTGTTAAAAACAAATAACTTTATAGTGACTGGGAATAACTAAAATTAATGTCTTTAAACCTCATTAGATTTTATATGACAAAATGATAAAGGAGTATTTATATTAAAATATTACTTTCGGTTGCCAAACATGTATCCAAGCAATCCACCTGCCGCAGCTCCAGTCCAAAATCCACCTGCGTTGCGACCCATACCGCCGGTAGAGCTGGTTCCTCCTCGACCAGCGTTAGCATTGCATGAATCACCGTACGTCCCACCAAAATTTCCCGAATCTGTGCCAGAACCCGAATAATAATCAGACCGGAATCCAGGAGGAGGAGGTGAGGATCCTGGACCGCGGCCATTGTAATCATCGTTTGTCGAGCTGTAAGATTAAAATGATTAGATGCATTTTACTTTATTAACTACGAATTATACAGCTTTACAAAGCAAACGGAAACAGGATTCTCTTTATGTACCTTCTTTGGCGAGTTTCTTCCGTGGGAGAAATGCAGGTTTTGTATATCGCATAGACTATTACAACGACAACAGCTCCACACGCTAAGTTGGTAATGAAATCGCTCTTCTTAGACGAACCCTGATATATATTTGATTTCCAGCCGTATTCAGGTCCACTACCGCCACCTCCATAATAACTGTGGTCTTGCGAATACTGTGCATTGTGCATTCCTTCCTTTGTTAAATCAATTGTATACTCGAGCTAAATCATATAATAATTACAAAATCAATAATACTTCTATGACAACAGTAACGCTTGTATAATCATAATAATCATAGAAACAAACAAATCATTATATAATTTATAACAATGTCACTGGCTAGCGGCTAGCCATTATAGACTATTGCCGTTGACATTCAAAATTAATTAAAAGATAACAGTGTAACTACCTGGGCATCATATCCATCACTGCCTTTGTTATAACATTGAACCACCCTTGGAGAAAATTCACATCTTGCACTTCCACCCACACATTTTAATTGCGGTACTGGACTAGACCTGCGTCCTGTGGTCATTCCGCCATGCTTCAAAGTAAGTACTTTAATATCGCTCAACCTCACCTTATCACTGCTCCCTGGAAAATTCACGTAATCAACATTATTAGCACACTTCGTAAAAGTAATTTCCCAATAGAATAGCAACTCATACAATTAAAAAGTACTAAATATACCACATACCCCATGCCAAACCACAACTAAACAGTTGTAGCACCAAAAATGACGCCAAAACGATCCCGGCAGCGAACTTCCCCATCTTTATCAATTTACGTCCTTCTACGCTTCACCTAAAAAGAAATTAAAACACAACATTACTAAACAACTTTACAATATGCCAGGTTAAATGAAAAAACACTTAAAAAACAATCAGTCTCTATGTACAGCTTTCACACCAACAATCACACAAACTCTTTTGTTAATTAACTAAAAATACCAACTTACCTATAAAAACCTTAAAACTATAATTTGTTAACTACAATCTCGTTTTTGCTACCTCACTCTCCAAAGTCCCCACACCTTCCACCACTCCCAAAACCAAAACAGCCGTGTAAACACAACAAGTAGCCGTTAAATATTTAAACTAAAAAACTGACCAAAAAAACTAAAGTCGGTTTACATGTTTCATCTCTTTCCTCTGCACATCCCTCTGATACACTTATCAACTGATTTAAATGAGATTACGACCTTTATCTAACTTTAACTAACGTCACAGGAAAAACGTACCAAAAGTGAAATGCAATTAATCTGACGAATAGTTGGTGAATAAGGCTGGCTAACGTAAATGCAGGTTTGTTTTGTGTTTGTCAGCTGCTGAAAAGTGTGACGTGTGGGAAGCCTCTGATGCGCGTTTGCTCTCTGAGTCAACCAACCCATTCACTTGCAAACCGTTGCGTTTTTGGTGCAACCACCGAGCAAGCTTTATTTACTACACGTCTTAAAACACGTGGATTGTTGCGATGGGTAGAAAAATATAATATTGCCGCAAGCAAAATAGAATGCACACGAAATATTACATATATTTATTGTATGATTGCTTTAATCATGATTGTTGCATAATTTCTGTTGAAAAGATTTCAATCCGGGCGTTTTTTTGGTTAAAATGCGTAGGTTTTGCGTGGGGGATATTTAATATGTCATTGTTGTGGGATGATTTAGCTTGGGAGAATTAATGATTGTTTAATATTTTTTTAAAAAATGTATAACTAGTTGGTGTATGAATTGAATAAAGAGTTATATTCATTTAAGATGTACTGTGATATTTGACATGGTTTCTTTGAAATAATGGGGGCTCTGGATAGCGGAGTGGATGAGTAGAAATCGGAAGTTGAAATGATTTTAGATGTAAAAAGTTAACTAGCAGGAATCCCTAATTGTTTGTCGTATATGATTTAAATGAAGGAAACTTTTAGTTTTATAGATGAACATTAATTGATGTAAAGGAACAAATGGTGAGTATATATCTGATTGATAATATAAACCAAACCGTATCCCATGTTAAAACATGGCAACCCTAACTTTAAGTTGGTGCGGAGTTTTATTTTTTGAAATGTCCAAATAAGCATGGGTATAATGGTAACTTTAAAAAGGATTTGTTTGCTACATCAAAAATATTTTGGAAGAGACGGGGAAAGACTTTACCGTAAAATATTTGATTAGGCTTGGCAACGTTCGTCGCAGCTAGGTATTGATTATAGGGACATAACACACTTAGGTATATGATGTAGATATGTATGTAAAGAAAAAGCAGATTTAATTAAATTTTGCTAATGATTTCATTTTAAAAACCGTATTAAGTTGCATTAAACTGATGAGCAAACTACCGAGAATTAGAAAATATTCCTCAAAAATTAATTTTCTGTTGTCATATAAATGTCTATTTTATTCAGCGGCCAAAATGTGATGTAGAAGTACACATCTATATGATTCAATAGAAATTTGATTCTATTTAATTCGTACTCTCATGGAATATTGAATATATTAACATATTATTGGAGATTTTGTTGGATAGTTGATCAAAATTACTCCATTCTATGCAACTCGTTGCGTTTGCAAAAACGATTTCCGTTTTACGTAAAGGCAAACATATTTACATACATGTTACGGCCATAATAATAATATATTAATTGTATACAAAACTAACAATTGGAAACATCATACATGTCTGACACATGGAATACATTTTATTTGCTCTCAATTGCATCCATTGTACTCAAGTTCAATGAACTCATTTTTTATACATACATTGGCTACTTTTAATTAGATTGATCTAATTAATTAGTACTTTAAACTGACACCAGCTAAAAGTTCACGCAGCTTTAATTTTTACTATGTTTGCCTACCAACATATATTTTGTTTTTTTGTAGGACTATACTTTCAAATAGGTATGTGACTTTGAATTATTAAAAATATTCAATTAAATAAACGTTAAAGGAAACATACATAAGCCATAGGTTAGGAGATTGCTATAATGCTATGCCAAAAAACAAGGCTGGGTAATCTATGATTAATAATCTTAATCTTGTTAATCAGATTAATGATTAACTTAATCATTAATCATTAATCTAA
>JAHZMV010007128.1:0-11589 GCA_027743765.1 Coecobrya sp. COE2
CAAGACTCAGCTCCAGCTCACAAAGCCAAAGTTGTCCAGAAGTGGCTGAAAGACGAAATTCTAGCATTCATTTCCACCGTGGAATGGCCCACGTGGTACCCAGACTTTAACCCCCTCGACTATTCCATGTTGGCGAAGTTGTAGACTAAAGTCTGCGCTACTCCGCACACAAATTTAAAATCCCGAAAAAAATCCCTGCTCAAGGAGTGGTCACTTTCCACAAGGAGACGGTGCGTGTCGCAGCAATGGATTTGTGTTACAGACTTAAGGCGTGTGTGAAAGCACAAGGGGGACACTTTGAGGATTAATGATATTTTCTTAAACTTAGGGTACTTGTGTGCCTGTGTGTAAAATTTTATGGCTCAATAATCAATACAAAGCTAGAAAATCGACTTTGTTTCGGGGACACTTTTTATGCGCAGACTAGGTTCTAATTTACTTATACGGTAGCCTTGATAAAATACAAAACTACCCGAAATTACGTTGAACATTCAAAATGTAATTCAAGTGATTTCAATATCAGCAATTCCAAACAAGCGGCTATGCTGCCGAAGGACATTTTAGTAAAAAACAGTACTAACAAACTGGAAGGAAACACCCCATCTCCATCAGTCTGATCACTAAGGTTAAAATTTCAAATGTTCACCACAGTATTCGTGTTGACTCGTTACAAACTTCCAAATGATGAAAAGCACAAATTCTATTTCGGTGTTAAGTAAGAAATCTAGCATAAATGCATTTCCTTTTAAAATCTATGACTTCTCCTTGAAATTTTAGAAAAGCCGGTGACTGAAAAAATATTCGGAAAATATATTTTGAGCGGATACCTAGAAGGCTGTCCAAGTTAATAGATAATTCCACTTTCTAATTGCAAATTGCGGTTTACTTCTCTAAGGTGTAAAAACATTTCAAATTAAAATAAATTGTAAACCATTATCTAAGTTCCTGATATCCAGAACATTTACATTTATTTTGTGACTAAAATGAAAAATTCAGATAGCATCCAAGACAGTTAAAACAAAAGAAACTGATACAGAAATCTTAAATTGCTGATAATATTGTGATCACCATTTTGGCGCTATTACGATTCTAATGGAGCTTAGCGTGCCAAGCGACATGATGAGAACGAACGAATATATGTATTAGGACTGGACATTAGACCACCTGTGCTAAATATGTAAACAACATCCCCACAAATAATTATTGAATACTCAGGAATAATTGGTTGAGGAATATTGAATTTTTGAATTTAATAAATGCATTAGTTTATTAGTGGCAAAATTTAGATTTAAAGTTAGGAATGTGCAGTAATTCCAGAATATAGATATCCCGGTATGGGCAATCAGACTATTGGTTATCATTCTATCATTATCTCTTTGGTATGCCAGCAGTATCCACTTGAAAAGCATATAAAGTTTAAGGAAATCCTTTTGACTATTCAATATATTGCTTTGTCCTGATGAAAGTATAAAATGTTTTTGAAAGCTCCCCGTCTATCCAGATATGGAAAGTTTCAATTTGCAAATGGAATTATTATCTTCCTGTGCCTTCCCTTCAGCATCATTTCAATGGTAAGGTAGTATAAAGGAAAGCAACAAGAGTACTAATCATTAAAATTAATTAGTATGAATCGATTTTTTAATAGTTGTATTCATGTAAATGTTAACTCCAAATCGACTTTATCCTTTGACAATTTGCGAGAAAATGAGAGCTCGTATGAGTTTGACTTTCAGCTGTAATTATTTACCACATATATTTTGTGGATTTCATTAAAGCTATATACTTAGATTCATATACTAACATGCTAACAAGTTGTATGCTTTCCGCACACCTTTACAGATATATCTGTGTTTGTATGCAGCCTTTGTGATCATATAACACAAATAGGGCAGTCAATTATTAGTTATATGTAACCCAATTGAAGAATAATCTGATAATTTTGGTGTTTCTTAATGTAATCGATATTACAGAACAACGTATAAATGTGTAACATTCTAATCCTCATTTAATTTATAATATGTTATAGATCTAGCATTTATCACTTAGAAAAGTCAGTTTATATAAGTTAACATTGTTGGATTTGTACAAGCATCTCCAGCTAGATGAACACGTAAGTACTACATGGAGTTATCTGATCAGCCAGAACAATTTTATAAAAGATGTTTCCGTAGGTTGCTATGCCTATCTAATAAACCCAATGTAGATAAAATTATATCATTTTATAGAAAATCTGTTTTAGTTTTAATCTCTCACCTTAAGGATAGGTTAATTGTGAATAATCTCAGAACATGCCTATATATAAAATGTATATAAAATGCATACAAAGAAGCATACATTCAAATTAGGATCCACAATAGTTTTGCAAATCAAAAATTGAATTATAGAAACTGTGTAAATATTAAAAAAATAAAAATTGTGCCAATTATGTCTTAGATTTCTCTAACAAATATATATGTAACATGACATAACCCATATCGTTTTTATTTTTCCGTTCATGGAAATCTATAGGAGATTATTATTATTATTACAGGGATCGTTCGTGATTCTATACAGGTTCAATGAGCTGATTTTATAGTTATCCAAAATACAAATAAGGGATTTTTTTTCATTTCCACAAAAAGTATAATATTTTCCTGCTTCCAATGAACAATTTCTGCTTACTATGTTTTTCTACCCATGAAAACCATTTATCTCTAATTACCAGTGTAAAGATGACAATTAATTTCCATATGAAATTTGAAATGAAAACCCGATTAAACACTATCCATCACAAGCCATTGCTGCCAAGCATACTATATGTACCATATGCATTGAAAATTAATTGGTTTTTCTCTAGAAAACGGTTTAAATTCTGATCGATTTGGTATTTCCTATCCAGCAAACTATGGATTTTTATTCCACACAATATCCACGGTATTTAAACTTGTATATGACCATTGCTTCGTTTATATTCCATACCAACCTGTTGAAGGCAAGACGTGTTTTAAAATAATATCGAATAAAATCTACAAAGCCATCGTAAATTTTACTCATTTAAAACATTATCAGTTGACAGTCCAGCATGGATCTGATAACAGTTTTCGGAAGTGTAAAACAGCCAAATCTAGGTTTGCCATTAACTATGTGCCTGCTCAGAGGAATAATTCAACTTTTGCTGCTTTCCATAGTGTCTCAAACATTCGGAAAGCCATGGATTACAGTAACACTTCGTGAGTCAAAAAATGCCTCTCAGCTAGAAAGTCAGGATATCGACGGTTATTTTCCAACAGTTGCAAATCCCACGCAAATTAATCTGAATACATACATTAACGTGTTTGGGAATATGAAGTGTATTATTTTAATCGATAACTTTCTGAATGTAGACTTAAAGCGACCAAATTATCCAATTCTGGTCAGAAAATTTGTTCAAGGAGAACTTGCCTTTACGAGAAAAGTGACAGATAAGAAGTATATCTGGATGCTACCCAACACCACTTATGATAATATTGACCGCAATTCCATTAAATGTCCCAATCAGAAATTTCAGACACCTATATTTTCGAAAGTATTTTCATTCATCAAAGATATTTGTGTGCGTTATAAGCTACTGACATATTCCTCTAGCTCAAAACCGTGGAATTGTCAAATTCATTTTTGCGCTCACGTGCCTATAAAGCGATCTGAATTCGATAGAACACGGAGACGGCATTGGAAGCAGCATTACCCCCCATTATTCAGCATGGGAGAGACAAAAGACATTGATATAACTTATTTACCTTCAAGCCGACCATCCCTGCATGCGTTTCTTTATAACGATATATCCAGTTACAAATCCCTTGATACAATTGCAGTTGCAGCAATTATTCGTCAAAGCCTCATAGAAAAGTCTGTATCGCATTTAAAGATACTGTTAATAAAATTGGATGAGGTTAGTAACCAAACGAGTTACGGTTTGAGGACTAGTGTATTATCACCTGGACGTGCATACCGCCTTTGCATTTATAATGGTTATAGACCGGAAATAGAAAGACGACTACTAACCCAATCTTATCTGCACGGATTTGATGAAGATTTATGCGATACCAATAGAAACCTTATGGTTGAAATAGATGGGGGAACATTATTCGACAAGGTTATAACTCAGGTTACATCTCATCTAACACGATGCTCCAACTATTTGTCTACATCACGTACCAGAGTCAACATCCCTTTCAACACCGTAAGTGAAAGGATTGCCCATGCGTATGCATTTGAATGGCAGACAATACTTCAAAATTTTAGTTATGACATGATCGTCAACTACGCCGCTTGTGATAATGGAATCATAAAAAACAATTCGATTATTGAGTATTCGGACAGTCAGTCGCCCTCATTTTTACCAATCCTATCTGTGCTCCAAAAGCAAACCCAAGAATATACTATGGTTGTGCAAGATTTTGTTCACGTTCTTAAATTTGTCAGTTGCGGAAATAAACCTTTACCATGGCTACCATTTAGCGAACTGCTGGTGTCCTATGGATTGGATACCTGGATTTGTATACTGGTTTTGACATTGTTTCTTCCACTTCTATTATCGTGCATAGGTGTATCTTCTGTTGTTCGTGCAAATACATATCTGGACAATCTAGATATTGTATTTCGAATATTAATTGGACTGGACAATGTTATGAAAGAGAAGGTTTTGCAAATGAATGCTGTAATGATTGCAACTGGTGCGTTTTATTTTTCGGCGCTGGTTCTTAATAATGCATACAAGGGCGATAATATGTATCGAGTTATTGAAATGAGAAAACAAATGCCTTACGAAACCATTCAGCAGTTGGTTTCTGACAATTTTACTATATTTACTAGGGCATCTGCTGTAATCGTAGTAGATCCTACAGACGACCCAAATATCACAAGCAGTTATTTGATTCGGAGAACGTACAAGAATGTATTTACTCTAAACGCCGCTTCTGAGGTCATGTCAAAAGCAATGAGCTTGACGGAAAATTTTATAAATGAAGCTGAATATTTGCTGGTGAATAATTCAAGGATTCATGATAGAATTGAAACTAGTATCCGGTTTGTAGAACGGAAGTACATTAAAACTGGCTTTAATTTTACTTTTGATGTGGGTCCTGATTTACATAAATTTATGCTTTGGTTTTTGGATACAATATGGGATGATGAAGCTAGGTTTATTTATGATAGCTTAAGAAAATGCAACAGAAGTGCAGTAGTTTATCCTTCTTATCTCGTGACTGATCTTGTTAAAAGACTGCAAATTGAACACGATCAGCAGGTCGACATGGGAAAGGAGATGTATTTTAAAACGTACCATATGTTTGAACTGAAGGGTTATATTGCTCCGCATATAATTAGAAGAATGAAAGCAATTCAAGAAGCTTACATATTTGAATCGTGGCAGAATTTTTATAAAGTTGACGAAAAATTAAAACTGGGAACAAATAGTAAATTGGACCCGCCGACCATGAAAGGGAATGCATTGGTTATATTTGCAGTGCTCCTTGGAGGCCTTGTGACAGGCGGAATTATTTTTATTTTCGAAGCTATTAGGATTTTATGGAAAGTAATAAATGCATATTACTCGCATTTGAAAAGTTCTGTGACAAACCTCTTTTTGAAGTTACTTGCCAAAAAGCACTGGAGAACACAAAGAATCAATAAACGCGTAGTAATTTTTAACGCTGGTGTCAATTGATCTAACATCGAACTACTGTATTATTCAAAAGTCGTCTAATAGTAGGCTTGTGCTGACATTATTACCCAAAAATTTATCCAAAACATATAAGTGAAAATTGACCAAAAATCTCTATTTACCCCCAAAATCCAATTCTGCTATGTAATTTACTAACATATTTGCAAATATTTACCTAAAGACACGATACATTTAGGCACTAGATGTTTCAGTAATACAAATTCTGTAAAATTGGACCAACGCTGATTCGCAAAAGAAATTGAAATTTCGATTGAGTTTTAATCTATCACAATCCATTCCATGCTAATGGTTCTCATAAATGTTGAAACTAATTGCTTTTAGTCTAGAAAAATTGTTTTGATGAATCTGAGCCAATTCGATATATCCGATCTAATAAGTAATATACTTGCAAGCCACATTATAGCTCCGCTGAAACATTTGTACATGCATCAACATTAAAATATTCCCAGCACGAAGCTCCTGCGTTCTAAAGATTTACATTTGTAACTGCCAAGACTCCAAAATATTTTAATAAACTATAGTAGGCGAGATCTAACAGTACATTTAATTACGTGTGCACACGAAGGAATTATAATATTAATAGTGTTTATTATTGTTGCTGTCGGAGAAGTAGATCCTCGGCTTACAGTATGAATTCATGACACAAAAAGTAGCCCACGTCTCCAAAATAACGACATTGACGGTTACTTTGCAGCCATTGCCCATCCTATTCAGGTTAATCTGCATAAATATATTAACATATTTGCGCAATCGAAATGATTTATTTTACTAGATGATTTCCTCAACGTGCACATTAAGCAACCAAATGTCCCAGTTCTGATTAGAAAATTTGTTCAAGGTGACCTTGTCAATGTGAGAATAAAGAGAGAAGCCATGTTTATCTACTACCAGAGCTTACGGGAATGATACACAAGTACAGTTATTTATCCTCCTTATCCCGTGACTGACATTTTGAAACCCCTGCATTCTGAACACGAGCAACAAGTTGATTTGGGGAAGGAAGTTTATTTTGAGCAATATCATATATTTAAGCTGGAGGGTTATATTGCTTTGCATATACTTAGAAGAATGAAAGCAATTTAGGAATCTTACATTTTTGAATGGTGGCAGGATTTTTTAAAGGCGATGAAAAATTGAAACTAGGAACTGGTGGGAAATTGACACAGCCAACCATAGAAGGGAATGTTTTAGTAATTTTTGGCAATACTTCTGGGAGGTCTTGCTGCAGGAGGCATTTGTTTTGATCTAGAAACTTGCGACATCGCATGGAAAATAATTTTTCAAATTGTTTATAAAAAAGAATAGACAAATATTACGAATCAATGAATGTGTAATAATAATAATGAATACTACCGTCCAAAAAACTGCTAATAAAGTTTACAATTCACGATTGGTATATAATACATAAGATGCTCCCACTGCATAATGTGTTTCTAGCTAATATTGTTTGGATGAAAGTAGACGATTGGAATATTAAAATCTAAGTTTTGTTGCAAGATGGTAGAGCACAGTTCCATTTGTTGCAAGTATAATGTAATTCATATAAACTTACTTGTACTAGAATTGAAAATTAATTGCTTTTTTATGCCGTGCAAGTATTTCGTCGGTGTCGTGTTGAATTTTCATTTCAGATCTAGAAACTATTGATTATAAATCCTCGAAATAACTCTGGTCGATTTGTTTCTACTTGAAGATTACAATGTTTTTCGGTTGAGAGTATTAAATATTTTATTCTCACAAATACATCAGAACCGTTTGCTGCTTAGAAATAGTCAAATATAAATATATTTCATTGTGTGTCTTTCCAAAGAATTTATTGGACTTACAGTGTGTTCAATGGTTGCCTTCACAGAAGGAAACTTCCGACTCATTTTAACACTTCGTGAGTCAAGAAGCCCCCTTAAATTGGAAAATAACGATGTTGATGGGAATTTTCCATTTATTGTCGGCCCAGCACAAGGTGATTTTAATGCATACATTAATTTGTTTGGGAAAATGAAATGTATTCTTTTGGTCGACAATTTCCTCAACATACATCTAAAGCAACCAAACTTTCCAATTCTACTTAGAAGATTTGTTCAAGGTGAGCTTATCCAGAAGAAACGAAAATCAGAAAAGAAATATATTTGGATGCTACCCAACACCTCATTCATAAAGAAAAGCGCTAGGTCCGTTAAATGTCCCAATCCAAGATTTCAAATTCCTATATTTCCAACCGTTTTTAAATCAATCCGTGAATTTTGCGTCCGTTACAAACTGATGCGATTTTCCTCAAACTCTAAACCATGGAACTGTTAAGTTAATTTCTATCTTCATTTCCCTATCAGACGAAATGCTGGAACTTCAAAATTGACACATCATTATTCTCCAGTATTTAGTTTGGCAAATGATAAGCATGTTCACACACCGTATTTCCCCTTAAGCAGACCAACTATCCATGTGCTTCTTTATAATGATCGATCCGATTGCAAATATCTAGCAGACAGCGTTGTTTCAGGAGTGATTCTTCAAAGCCTTAGGGAAGAGCCACCACGAGATACCTATAAACTTTCCATTTGCAGTTTTTGTAGAAACCAAATAGAAAAAATACCATTTAAAACATCTGATATACACAACATTGACATTGACTCCGGTGACCAGTACTGGACCCATCTGGATTATATTGAGGGTGTTATTGCAAGCGAGAAGTTTATAAGGCAGGTGGGACGCCATTTAGCAAAATGCACCAATTATTCGTCACAAAAGCGCACAAGAGTGAACATCCCTTACAACACCATAAGCGAAAAAATTGCTCGCGCGTATGCATTTGAATGGCAGACAATATTTCAAAATTTTAGCTACAATATGTACGAGATCAACGCAGTTTGCGACAATGGGAAAATTAAAGACAATTTGCTTCCAGAAACCTCAACGATACAATCGGTATACTTTATGTCGGCTCTCTCTGTTCTCCCATTGGAGCGCGAAATATATACTTTAATTGTCCAAGACTTTGTTCACGTTCTTAAATTTGTCAGTTGTGGAAAGAAACCTTTACCTTGGTTACCCTTTAGCGCCCTTCTGGTGTCTTATGAATTGGATACTTGGATTTGTATACTAATTTCGACACTGCTACTTCCTCTTCTACTGTCTTGTATGGGAATTTCTTCAGTCATCGAGGCAAACACCTATACAATATACCTGGATATTTCGTTTCGAATATTAATTGGACTAGATAATATAATCAAGGATAAGATTCGGAAAATTAAGGCTGTCATGATAACAACAGGCGTGTTTTCCTTTGCCGCCCTGGTTCTTAATAATGCTTACAAGGGGGATAATATGTACAGGATAGTTGAAATCAGAAGACCAGTACCGTACGAAACCATGAAACAGTTGGTTTCTGATAATTTTACTATTTTCACCAGGTCGTCAGGAATTCATTTCTATAAGCGTGGTGATGATCCAAATGGTACCGAGAATCATGCGATTTATAGAACTTACAAGAATCTCATTTCAGTAGCTGTTACTTCAGAGGTCGTCCATAAATCTTTAAGTCTTTACGAAAATTTAACGGAAGCTTAGGATTTGTTGATGAATAATTCAAAGATTCATAAGAAAATTGGCTGTAGTTTCCAGTTGGCTTTAAGAAGTTACAAAACCGTTAATCCCGTTTGGAAAAATGAAAGTTTTTTAATGAATATTTCCAATATCTTTTGGGACGACGAAACCAAGCTAATTTATCAGAACTTACGGCAATGTAACAGAAGTGCAGCTGTTTATCCTTCGTATCTCCTGACTGACATTGCGAAACGACTACATGTTGAACATGGTCCGCGGGTTGATTTGGGAACTGAAATGTATTTTAAAACCTACCATATGTTTAAGATCACGTGTAGTCTTGCTCCCTATGTATTTAGAAGAATGAAAGCAATTCAGGAAGCTCAAATTTTTGAATGGTGGTAGAAATTTTTTCAAGGGAATGCAAAACTGAAATTGGATATGGATAGTACATTGGCTCCGCCAACGATGAAAGGAAATATATTGGTAATATTTGCAACACTTTTAGGAGGTCTAGTGACAGGAGGAATTTGTTTTATTGTGGAAACTGTTCATCTTACATGGAAACACACGAAAACGTACTATTTGCTTTGCAGAGCTTTTATGGCATACCTTTTCTTCAAATTATTTATTAAGAGGAACAGAAGAGTATTACGAATCAATGAAGGAATAATCATTGTTAGTCCAAATCTCAATTAAACACTTACCTAATTAAATTTATACACATGTGGTTGGTAAATAGTAGATTTGTTAATTTTTTCCGTTAACGTGTACCTTAGTATTACTCTGAATTCTCAAAAACATTTCGATATTATCAAATAGGAACTAGGATAATAACTTCGCATACTAAAATCTTTTTTTACAATATTTTTTAAAATCTTGCATACATATAATAATGTATTGTATTTTGATTGTTCCGACAAGTAGCCATATTTTTTATCATTTACAACCTTTTAAACGTAAAAATCGTCTGATCGTCAGTACCATTAATTTTTTATTTATAAAAGTAAGACTAAAATGAAACCAAAATATTGCAAAATACATAAAAAAAATATATAGCAGCCTGTAGTTACTTATGCTAGTCAAAATTGTTCCATTACATGCCACTGGTTTGATAATAAAATTATATCCAAAATTTGATTACATTTATGAATATTACGTTAGTCTTTGGTCATTGTGCCCAGAGAACGCTTTTTGGTGGTACTGTTTCCACATCGTCTTTCAATCGTACATCCTGAACAAAGTTTCCCCACCACGCAATCAGTCTGGACTCCTCTAACAATCTAAACCTTTTAATAGTATAAGGTGGCCCATAACCTTCAATTCCGATTGACTTTCTAATTCCTCCATATGTCTCTGCGCCAACCGAAACATGCTTAGTCCCTTTAGCTTTCAGTATCCTTGCATATTTATAACTCAAATATTCTGGCAAAATAACTGCAGTCTGTTTACATTTTTCCAAGTCGTTAATAAGCCAAGAGAATTCTTGTTTCGCATAAACGTTGTACAACTTAATCATTAGTGCATGTGCTTCTACCTTAAACTTCGTTTTAAGTGAGATTCTAGAAAAATTCAATTCCAATTTTTTAACGAAAGGTTCCACATTACTATGTAGTGTTGAGTAATTGCGCAAGCCCCACAGTTTTCCAGAAATTGGAATATTATTCCTATACTTCCATGCTATTCTGTAGATTTCTTTGATAGCGGAGAAGTACTTATTATCAATGCCATTTATTGGATTATGAAAGGATCTTCGGAGGTCAACAGAACGTCCTAAGGGATGGCTTGTCAAGTCCGTAAAGATGACTCTTGAATATACTTTAAAACAGCCCTCTATCAGTTGATCCCACGTTTCGTACAAGAGTGGGGCTCTTGGAGTAATCATGTTGTAAACATTATTATTTTTATACGCGTTGCTCAGCACTAGTGCTGCAAGAAGATATACTGCAACTATCCAACGTAAACATGTAGTATTTGCAACTTGACAGGAGAAAGGGTCTCCTTGTTCCACGAGTACTTTCAAAAGTGAAATTAGATGATGAACACATTGCTGCAAAGATACCTTTTTGGTTTCGTGGGAGTTAAAATCTGTCCAGTGTGACCTCATTAGACCAATCGTTAAAACACTTAAGAATATTCCGATGCTCAACCAAACATACGGGTCATACGCATTTGAAAGCTCTCGAAATAAGTACTTGTTGAACCCCCTTTGTCCACAAGCTACAAATCTAAATCTTCCCATGAGATTCTCAAAACTAATTGGATGCTTTATTACGGTAACGTTGGTTTGCTCACCAGATGACATAAAGACGAATCCAAGTGAAATATGCATAACATCAGCATATTTC
>JAHZMV010007129.1:0-28943 GCA_027743765.1 Coecobrya sp. COE2
CTACCAATTTGTCCTGAAAATTTCATGAAAATCGGTGACATTAAAATTTTGGTGGGTCAATAAATTTTAAAGAAGCCCATATCAAAACAATATTAAATCGAAAACATAATTACACTTTTAATCACTAGATATGTTTACGTTGATTATGCCAATTTATTTATATGCAGACAATGATACTATAAGTCAAACTCATTATTTTCAAAACTGTCATATGCAGGCCCCCAAACAATTTTCTTATTGTGGGTATCTTTTATGAAATATCTTTAAGAAGTATCCTAATTTTGCAATTATATAAAATTACCGTTTAAGGAATACCCCTGTCCGAAGAAGGAATCCGTGTCCGATGTCAAATAAATTCGATTTTTAATTAGTCATTAGGATTATTTATTTAAATAATGCAAAATCATATTTTAGCTTTCATTTTGCTATTGGACAAAACTGAATGTTGGAATATGCGCATGAAACTATTAGTGACAACATAAATACTTCACTCATAAAACAACCATTTTAAGACGCTATTTTTTAAACAAATAATGGACAGAATCCGATAATTTATAAATATAGTAGATATAATTTCACAAGTTATAATTTTAACCAAAAAATCACGATTATTACTAATCTAGTTCACAAGGTCTCCCTGTAAATTATCTGATCAAGTAATTGTAAATATTGCAGAATAAACTGAAAAGCCCATCCGGAATCCTCTTTATCGTATCAGATATTTTAATGCAATCTCTGATAAACTTAGAGAAGGAAATTTCTAATATTAGAACACCAACGCAGATACCCATCAAGTAGCCTAGAAGGATTAGAATCACTGAAACCTGTTTAATATTGACGCCTTCATAGAGCTTCTCGCTTGAGGCACTCCATTGTAATGTATTTGCTACTGCCTGAGCGCTAAACGATTATGCTTACCAAGTACTGTCAATCTTTTCAGCTTCAACGAAATCAGAAATGGTATGGATTTGTTCAACCAAATCCAAGACAAAGAAGAGCCGGCCGTATATTCCACTCTCGGCCAAACTTGCAAGAAAGTTTTGAAATTTGTCCATACCGTAATAATTTCCTTCAACTGCCCAATAGTAGACTGTAGTCATGTATTTTTGTTGGTTAACATTCTTCACCATTCTTCGCTTGTCAAACATTTCAAGTAATTGGACATAAAATCGGAATGGCCTATCTGACGAAAATTCACTGAAAACGTTTGTGACCATTGCAAATCTTTCGTTAGTATTGCAAGTTTTTTGAATCGGTTCAAAGGCTACCGGACTAAACGGATTTGTTGAGATATCCAAATTCAAGCCAATGCATTCGATTGAATCGCCGTGCGATATCTTTGAAATGAGAGATTGAATGTCGTTTGCATCAAAGTCAAAATACAATTTTGAAATTAACTTCTCCAAGAAACTGTGTTCTTCGCGCCGCTTCAAATATTCCCCGGTTTCAACCAATGTTTCAATAATATCCTGAAGGTCATTCGAAATAAAATAATCCGTCATGGTTTGCACGGCATACGGTTGCGAATCATTAACTAGTTGTGCCAATGACTCTGGAATGTTTTCTGGATCGGATCTTTTTGTGAGAAACGAATACATTTCAGATGTGTAAAAATTTCTCAGCACGACAGTTCCCATCAACCAGCAAATGATAAGCACACAATTATTCCTATTTATTTTGCCGGCTAGTCTTCCATCACCTTGCTCCAAAATAACGATGACTATCCAAAACAACCAGTTAGTATCTTTTATGCTACTTGAGTATGAATTTATAAACAAAATACAAAATGCAGTAGTCATAGTTGCTAGAAGCCAGACCCAAACGGTGACAGGAAAAGGGCTTAAAAGAAGCTGTGCTACGTTCGTCTTAATCATTCCTCCAGCAATTCCAAAATGCTCATTCTTTCCAAGAAACACGGAAAACTTCAATCCATCGATCATGGCCCCAAACGCCATCGGTATTTTACTAAAGTGTGGTCTGACATATTTACTAGTTTGCAGTAGGAACACTGGAGGGTTTTGAATTTGAGATGTACAGTTTTCAAATGTTAGAAATATTTCCTTTATGCAACGCAGTCCATAATAAACAAGCGATCTCGTCGAATGAAGTTTAGTAGTTTTAACCAAATCATTACACTTTTCCTCGCTTTCCGACTTGCCGTCGATTTCAACCCCGAAATTGTTTATTTTTGTATTCCACTTTAATGCCTGGGCGATATTTAATAGAGGAACTAGTTTGGCTATTCTGTGAACATCATCATTTACAATTAGTTGCGTTGTTCGTAATGATTTAATGATCCCCGATTTTTCGCAAGTGAAACATCCAAAAAACGATTTAACAACGTGTCCATTGACTTGACTGGGACATAATACAACTATCTTCGAGGTTGTCATTAATTGAGGTGCCAGTATGAAATATTGATGCTTATCGTTATATTTTTCGAATGGTATGAATGCAACAACAAAGTTGGGTATTGGCCCGTTGTATAGCGCATTCATCCACAATGGATTAAAAATCAGTGATGTAAGACTGGTGTATCCAAGTTTGTTTAAATCGTCAATGGGATAAATCTCATCATTCTGGTACGTTATATGATTTGCGGCTACTTCCTGTGGCCTTGTAGAAACTAGAATGCAAAAAGCCGTACTGAATTTTATTTTGTTGTGTATCTTTGCTAATTTCGAACCTTGATAAAGGTCAGTTGAGAATTCGTGTGTGGTATGAACTGTTGGGCAGCATGCTACGGAGGCAAACAACATATCAAGATTAGCCAAGGAAATATTTGTACCTCCAGGTGGCGGTTCTCTCGGAAAATGAATGGTGCTGATATTATTTTGAAATATCAAAACCTCGTTTACCATATCTGGTGGGATAATTTTGAAAGGTTCATTGCTAAAAATTGGAAAGCCGTGTTGCAAAGAAATTAAACTTGTGAATATAATTGCTGAACTGAAGGTAGGAAATAGTTTCGGCATTTTCAGTCTAACCTTGGTTACTTAACTTGGTAGCCCAATATATTCGATTAATGCTCCCGGTTGTCTTCATAAACTCTTTCTGATGTATTTATATAAACTTAATATTATATGTAACTTCGTTTCCTACCGTGGCCGATTTTGAAGTGTTTATTCCCATCATAAACCTACTCTTCGCTTCCCAAGTCCTAGTAAAACATTTCGAAGGAAATTTTCAAATACTTCATTAAGCGTTTATAATCATGGATTAGTATATATTTTAGAGTAAAGGATTTATTGTAACAGTAGTAATGAGACAATCGGTTAGTAAATAATGTTTGCTTCGAAATTAGCAATTGAGAGCAAACATTTAGCAAACGCCCAATTAGAAAACGAACAACTACACTTTTAAAAATATTTAATCTAGTTGGATATAAACTAGCCCTGCTATTTTGAAACTTAATCCTTCCGTAATATATACGAGGAACAGCCCAGTTGTGTAAAGTCGTCATAAATGCTGGTTGGTTTACATTATCGATAATATGTCGTGTTTCGAATATTCCTACAAGTCGAATGTAAAATTCCAAGGGTCTATCCTCGGGCTTGATGTTGAATGAATTAGTTACCACTGCAAGTCTCTTAAATGTAGGGCAATATTTTTTCCGTAAATGATTCATGGAAAAATTACTGAAGCTGGACTGCCCATATTTCGATTGACATTCGACCGAAATACCATGGGATATATTTGAAATCAAGTATATTATTTGAAAATATTCTTCAGTGAAATCCATTCTCCGTGCTATCTCGTTTAATACCCCGCCATCTCTCTGAATTTTTATATCCTCATCTGTGCCTAACATTGTTCCGGATATATTTTGAAGTCCACCGGATATCAGATAATTCGCCAAGACAGGTATTAAACGTGATCTTGAGTCGCCAAACAATTCCCCCATAGTTTCAGGAATATTTTATGGATCCAGTCGTTTTGTCAAGAAGGAAAACATTTCAGAAGTATAACAGTTTCTGAGTATCACACTGCCCATCATCCAAAATAAGATGAGCATCACATTGTTTTGATTCATTTAACCAGCCAAGCTTCCGCCTTCTTGTTCAATAAGTACGGCTGTTATTCAAAAGAACCAGTGTGCGTTCTTCGTGTCATCCGATTTTGAGCTAAAGACACCATTATCGAGTAAAATATTATCGCGACGATTAACAATGCCCATGTTGCTCCTGACAATGGGATTAATATAAGCTCAGCCACGTCCGTCTTCATCATTTCTCGAATTACTCCGACATAATCGTCCTTTCTTAGAATAACTAGAATCCCTGAAAGTTGGCAGCAAATGGAATGTGAGTCATCTTTGGTTGGTGATGTGTTACTATTGTAAAGCCTTCGATTATTACAATATTGCGGGTTTTTAGTTGACATCAACATCTGTGGCTTTATCATATTGTCGTCAACATATGGGTAATATCGTCAGTTTTAGATTGACTATCATTATCAAAAGACTGTTCGGCGTCAAATTTGAATCGTGGTGGAAGGCATTAGCGCAAGCATTGATGTCCTTTGGCTACATCGCCAACTCCAGCCTTCAGTGGGTTATCGCATGACCACTGATCATTACTGAAGATGATGAAATAGCAGATTAGTCACAGACTTTCAGTCACAGATTAGTTTTATACGTGCTATTTATTAGTTCCACTGTGCATTGTCATGTGTGAACAATTATATTAGGTACACAAATCCGGTAGCGACCTTATGATATAGCCATCCTGAGCTACTTTGCGAGAGCCAAATTACAGAAATCTCTGCTTACTTTTTCCAACCGTTTACAATAGCTGATTTGATGGCCAGATGAAGACGATAGATGAAAGAAACATGAAAATTTTGAAGTATCATTAATCTATCTTTACTGGCATGCATGTCATGATTCACATAGTTCCTAAAGGTCACTCGATTGTAAGTGCCATGGGTTCATCTAAACGACATTTTGGCGTCGGACCATAGTAGCTTCTCCTTAATGGATTTCCTCATATTCATAAACCATTATATATAACCCTTACTACGAGCTTGAATTTGCCTGACATGTTTTTCAAGCATCACAATAAAGTGACACCTTATTCATTAATAATTCTGAAAAAGCACAATCAACGCCACTTTGAAATTCTCAATATATTCAATTTAGAATTCGAGCAAACCGAATTCCTAAAATGATGTTTTTAAAATTGCCATAGTAGTTTAGCCATGAACTGAGGATAGTAACCACTTGAAAATATGCTTACTGAAGAACATAAAACTTTTGAAGGAGAAAATGAGGTCGAACCTAACTAATCGCAGATGAAACATTCTACGTATTGAACTTGTAGCGAAATTATATTGGATTCGTGTCATTATTTTCTTTCGAACACGAAGCATGTGGCAGTTCACAATAAGTAGAATAGGCATGTATCAAGATAGTGAAGATAGTCGAAGTGAATGAAGATAAATATTCAAATGAGACCATGACAGCCAAATATTATTAGTTGTCAAATTGACAAAGTGTAATCAAAATCAACTCGATTATGTTATACTCAGCATATTAAATTAATAATTCGAAGTAATCTGCTAACGATTTTAAACGCAGACTTGCTTAGCCATGAACAGAATATAAAAACTACTTCTTTTTTAAACTTTTGAAGGAGAACATCAGTTCATATCTGACGATTGATAGGTAATACATATTCGGCTTAAAGCAAAAACAGAGAAAGAATTATTCCTCTACTTGCTTTTGAACCTGAATAATGTAGCAGCTAACAATATGTAGAATAGGCATTTACCCAAAACAAGGTTTAGTTTTAAAAACTCCCATCTTTTCCACTCAAATATTTAATATCAAAATTCAAATGCAGTCCTTGATAGAGTTACAGTCAGTTGTTATTTACACATTATATGTGTCCTTTATATTTTCTAGTATTCACATCAGCGCAACTCAGCACGTTTCATTTCAGGACCGCCCTAATCACTATTCCCTAAGCTTTCCCATAATTCATAAAGAGTTTTTGAAAATATTTAAAACATGTACCCTTCTTGTTGAAATCAATGAAGACACCTATAAAATTCAAACCATCGCAGCCAAAATTGTACACGAATGTGGGCTTCTGATTAATTTACGAGAAACTGTGGATTGTGAGTTGATTCTGGGAAGTCGTCCCTTTAGAGTTAAGGATGGGCTCATAAAACGCCTTTCCAAGTCCTGTAACATATGGGTGCCATATCCATTTGTCAGCGGTTTATATTGGGAATTTATTACATTCCTTGAGCAAACAACTACTGTCAATACTATTAACGTCAATGTCAAAATTTCTGTAGAAATTGCACTGATACATGCTCCCTCCCAATTTCAGAATGGAAATATTTTTCAATATCGGCACGTGCCCATCCCAGGTAGCTCCATTGCATATCTGTTACTGGATGACAATAAATTTGGAGAATTGAGTATGTTTTGTCAGACCTGCTACACTGGAATTTACAATGGTCCACGGAGAACAAACTTCGGTAAGGGGATTCTTGAGTATTATACAAGGTATCAGATTGGAGTTGGCATAAATCTTCTAGATCATACCACAATGTCAAAATTAACGGTTGCAGTCATCAGACAAATTTGGAATGATCATCATAAAAATATTCAGGTCTATAATTATAAATGGCCTAAAAGCGCTACACAGAGGCGTTCACCGCCAAAAATTTGTAGTGGTATATCATCAGGTATTCACAGGTATCTTAGAATTCTCGCAAGATATCACTCAAAAAGTCAAAATCTATTTCCATGGCAGTACTGTTTGTATCATGAGATACTTCAACAGTCAAATTTTACAGGGCAAATGGTTAAATCAGAAAAGCTTTACGGAGATGCTTTGCTGCCATTCTTCACACTACCACTTTTCATAGAAGCGGAAAAAGGGAATGTTTCTACCAGTGGTACAATTGAAGGTTTTCGGTACGAAATATATTCAAAATTGAAAAGAAAAAGCTGGAATATTAGTATATCAGAGTTGACTAATCCTTTACCGGAAATTGTTTGGGCTGTATACGCCATCATATTTATAATAATTGTAGTATGGTTTAAAGTAATTACCAGGAAATATATTCATTTCAGCTTACTGGCAGCATCTCTTGAACAAGCGGTCAATTTAAAATGCATCTGTTTAAATAAGAAATGTTGCATAATCATAGCAATAGCTTGGATGATTGGCATAATACCTTTGCGACTGTGCTACTCAGGTGCCCTATTTGCCTTTCTTACCAAAGAAGTTGTACCAATGGTGGACGACTCGTTGTTTGATATTGTCAATTCTAACAGTGACAAATACAGCCTTTTTGTCAGTTTAATTACATCATTAAACTTTATGAGCTATATACAGCAGGATACTCCGAGAAACGAAAATGATTCTGAGTTTGTTTCAAAGTTGGCGAAATCCACCAGAATATTTTACGAGTCTGATCTCAAGTATTTGAGAGGAACAGAGAGGGAATCCTCTGGCCATATAAAGGACACAATTGTAGTACTGAGACATAGCCAGGAAAAAAATGGTTGGATTTGGAATCTTTGGATTGCTCTTGATAATAGCGATACATACGTTAAGGTAAGAAAAGGTTCTTTGGTACTGCCCAAACTATGGGCATATTTGGACGGAGAGAATTTCTTTAAGAATTTCTACCTTCGATACATTTCAATATTTAAGACTTCAGGGGTTCAGCAGTATTGGGAATCGAGAAACGAACATCTCATACAAATAAATTCGGTTAGATGGCACAATATTTGTCGTAACACTAAACGAAATAAAATGCGTAACTGTGGGGAAGAGACAAAAGGCTTTCAGAATAATGTATTTCAGCCTACACGAATTCACGATTTAAAACCTGTAATATGTCTATATGCATTTTGTGTATTGGTTAGCTGCCTTCAATTCTACAGAGAAGGTACAAAATTTCAATTCGCACAGAAAAAAATCTCAAATTGTTAGTAATAGTTGGACAAGGTTGTCTAATAGTTAGAGGAAATCAATATAAGGATTAATATAGCGTACTGGAATCTATAGCAAGTTTGGCAGAACATTTTGTAGAAAATAATTGCATGATAACATTTAAACATCTGATCTTTGGGAATTTAAGTATGTAAAAATTACTAGAGAATTTAATTTAACCACTGTAGCTTACTACATCGATAGTAATGATATGAATGAATTTAGTATGCCTGTGATGTTAGAAACCAGAATATATGGTATGTTCAAAATTATAATGATTTTTTACATATATTATGTTATTCAAGTTCGATTATAATTCGAGTCATCTCTGTTTCGGTGTCCACAACCAATTATTAAATAATTTAAAACGAACTATAGAAATTAATTGAATCTTATAATTGAAGGCATTTTGCGTTTGCTTTGTCTAGTAATAAAATGCATAAAACCTTGTGTTTAAAATTAAATTTTTATTTATGTATTATTCATATATCTCTAACACATATAATTTTACAATTTTACTACGTTAGAACAATTACTAATATAATAAAGCAGTTTCAAAATACTACAAATATCAGATAGCCTGACTAATTTATTTAAGCTAGTTGCTGTAAGGAATATCTTAACAGTCTGTATATGCATGAGCTCCTTGACTTCCTTGCCGGTTATGAAATTATTTTAACAGTACCTGTCGAAAAGTTAATGTGAATCTTTGTTTCAAGAATTGCATCCTAAGTTTGCATAATCGACATTTTTCAATCAGTGAGGTGTACCAAGAACGGAGATAGGATTTTAAGAGTATTACAACACAAGTGAAGCTTAACACGGTGGCAGAGAGCGCCAACTGAAAAATACACATAGTTCCTAAAGGGGACCCGATTGTAAGTGGCATGGGTTTATCTAACGACATCTTAGCGTCGGACCAAATTAGCTTTTCTTTAATCGATTTTTTCATATTCATAAACCGGTCTATATAACCCATAATACCAGCCTGAATAAATCGCTGTTGGTATTTTGCTACTGATTCTCCACCCATACCAAAATATATTTGAGTGTAAAACAATTTACTGCTTCCTGATATATCATTAACAATAGCACCGCAAACATATTTTTCCTCAACTATAGCAGTATCAGTACTGTCAAATATTTGATACAAGCTTGGGAACAGGATTCTGCTTAGCATACCCCGCAACAAAAGTAACTTCTTTGTTGACATCATAGCCAGTTTTTCGGTAACATTTCCTGTGAAATTCAACTCCTCTTGAAAATACGCGTCATACATATTCGTAAAACCTAATACGCTTCTAAATCGTTTTGCTGCTTCTACATTTGGAACTCTCTTGATATATTCCAGCTGTTTCAAATGTTGGTTCATAAATATTTTGTAGGAATTCAGAAAATATTCCTTGATGGAATTATAACCATCCAAAAAATAAAATGAGGTGGACATTTGTGCACAATAGTACAAAGTAAAGAAAACAGCGGCGGGCAAATATAAAAATAAAAATGGTTTGCAATGTTGAAGACGTAAACCAAAACCCATGACTGGTGCAATTAAATCTAAAAGCTTCCATACATTTTTATAAATACAAAAACCATAAATAAGTGACAGGATAGGATAGGTGATCCAAACCGGAAATTCAAGCACCATAATGAAATTTTTCCACACGGATTGTTTCTTAAGTTTTAGGTCTCTGCAGTATACCATTTTCTTGGTCAGTTCCAATACCCGGATGACAGACCATCGTTGTGAAAGTATGCTCGCGGCATGCATTCCTCTTTTCATCATTGGGGTAATTATATGAAATCCCCACTCTTCTGAGTTTAGTTTCTTCCAAGAATGTAACCTCACCCCAGTAAAGGAAATATTGACTCGGTGGAAAGCCATTCCCAGTGTTGCAAATGTAGCCGAGAAACATTTTTCTAAACCTGAGAAGAATGGTATTTCTTCGTGCCAATATAAACATGGTTTGAAACTCAAAGCATTTTTTGTGTTATTCCGTTCAGTGTTGTAAAAGCCAATCACGCCGTTACGGTTCAAGTTGAGATGGAAACATTTAATTTTAATTAAGGTTATTAATGAGACCTGCTTAATAGAAGAAATACCGCTGGGTGCAATATTGTGTATTTTTTCTGTGCATGTATAACAATAAATTGAAAAGACATACAGACAATCTGGATTTTTACTAATCTTGAAGAACGCTATATCAACGTGGAATAAGGCTTTGTAAGACTCGAAACCAGTTATAAAGCCTTCGAATATTTCCTCAGACATCTGAACAAGCATGAGTGCATACCTAGATGTACCGAATCCTGAATTGACAATGGCGTCTAAAGTTCCCTCAAGAGTTTCGGATTGTATAATAAACATCACACATGAAGATCCAAGCTTGAATTTGAACCGTAGGAATCCTTGCGAAACATTTATCTCTGTTATGTTAGCAGAATTGTATTGGAGAATCTTCCAGTAGTTTGGGCCGCTATAAACTGTCCATGAGTTTTTCTCGGTCGGGATTAATGAAGAATATTTTGAGTTGAATGTTTTCGTGTAGACGATGTTTATAAAGCAATTTAATACTGAATCCGTGTCCAATGAGAAATTCAACGATGATGGAATAAGGAAGTAAATAAGAAAAATAATTAAAGCTGTGGAACTATTGGGCTGCATTTTAAAGGAGAATCAGAAATTATATTTTCTTCCAGAAATTATTCTACATAGGAAAACCTTATTTCTTAGGAAGTATGTTCAACAACGCTTGAAAGTTAAAATACAAGCCAAGTGAGTGGGAGATTGGTTCGTGTCTTAAAATATTTTTCCTGGCAACAGGCAAACTGCCAAATATCGAACAAATCGATTACCCGTGGCCGGTATATTCAAATTTAAAATAGCATTCTAAATACACCTAAAAACCTATAACAGTTTCTAAAATAACTCAAAATTTCTAAAAATGAAATGAATGCTGTCAGTTATGCATCACTTGTCTTGTATAACCTGTTAGGTATAACACAGGAAATTAATTCTATTTCTCAATCTACTCAATATATTACAGATTCATTTGTCCCGTTCTTTACCGTTGAAAGCCATACTGTTCACGTTATCCTACACCTGCAAACGTAGTGCTACTGAATTTGGTAAAATCTATTTATTTAGACCAAGTAAAAATATCCCGTAATATTTGCCGGCTTTAGGAAGAAAAACTTATTAGTTTGATATTTCATTAAACTCTAATTTTATCCAGTCTTTCCACGGCCAGAATATTCAAACAAATTATTTATATAAAAGTCTTCAGCATTTTAATAGAAACTAGAAATGGTATATTATGTACAATGCATTTCTATGTATGTTCGATTTTTGTAAATTTAAATTGGAAATTGTAAATTTAATTTGGAAAGTAGTTAAAAATAAATGGAAAAGCTTTTTAATAATCTGATAATTTTGTATTTTATCAGTGGAATTGCAAAATTATGCTTTCGAATGTTTTGGAATTGTAGTAATCTTTATGACTTTAAGTATTTCATCTTAATATGCAAACATAAATTATTCATTTTATTCACTTAATGTCACATTTGAGTTGAATAAATTAAATTCTTGAAGCACACATTAACAAACTGTCAAAAATTTGTTTGCCATTATTATTACTTAGAATGATTTGACATCTTACTCATTAATAATATTGACAAAGTACCATCAGTGCCACTTTAAAATCCTATTTTGCTAGCCGCTTTTTAAATGCCACCTAGCTTAACGATGAATTGAGGATACAAACCACTTGAATATATGCTAACAGAAAAAGGTTGAACTTTTGAAGGAGAAAATCAGGTCGAACCTGACGAATGCTACATAAAGCATTCGACTGGAACACGTAGTCAATATAAGTATATTGGATTCATTCCCGTATTGTCGTTACAACACGAATCATTTAGCAGCTCGGAATTTACATTTATTATCAAGAAGTTTGAATTTATCTCTTAAATCCTAAGATTCCCAATTCAAATTTTGTATATAAAATGAAATCCAAGGTAAATTTTCAGCTGATAGTTACTTCAATATCCCTTAAGTACATTGTACTATCCATTCTATCAAGTAGTCGTATCACCGCAATTCAAAACTTCTCATTTCATAACCGACCTTATCCCAACCTGCAAAGTAAATTTCCTTTAATAAATAAAGAATTTCTAAAAATATTTAAAACCTGTATCCTCATCATTGAGGTGAATGAAGATATATATACAAATGAGACCATTACAGCCAAAATTGTTCACGAATGTGGGCTTCTAATAAATTTAGGCGAAAGATTGGATTGTCAGTTGATTTTGGGAAGGCGCCCCTTCAGAATTAAAGATGGTATAATTAAACGCCATTCAACGTCTTGTAATGTCTGGGTGCCACTACTCATTGTCATTGAATTGTACTGGGAGTTTGCTAAGTTGCTTGATCAAGCAAATATTGTCAATAATATTAATAGCAACGTCAAAATTTCTATAGACATTGCTCTAATATATGCACCCAGCCAATCTTAAAAGCGAAGGAATATATCGATACCGACATGTACCGATACCAGCCAATTCCATTGCATACCTTTTACTGGATGACGGCAAAGAGAGTGAATTGAATATGTTTTGTCAGACCTGCTCCACCGGATTGTATTACGGTCCACGGAGAACAAAGTTTGGCAAGCGAGTTGAAGAATATTTTACAAGGTATCAGATTGGGGTGGGGATAAATCTCCTTGCGCATACTAAAATATCCCAACTAACGGTTTCGGTAATTAGACAAATTTGGAGTGATCATCATAAAAATATCCAAGTCTATAATTACAACTGGCTTTCCTACCCTATTGCGAGTTCATTAAACTCTTCACCACCAAAAATTTGCTCCGGCATAACACCGGAAATTCATATGTATCTCAGGATTCTTGTAAGTGTTCACTCAAAACGTCAAAATTTATTTCCATGGGAATACTGTATATATTACGAGTTACTTCGACACTCAAATTTTACGGAGAGAAAGACTAACTCCAAACAACTTGATACATCACTACCATTTTTCAGATTGCCTATTTTTATGGAAGCCGAAATAGGAAATGTTTCTTCGAGTGCCACCATTGAAGGTTTTCGATACGAAATTTATTCAAAATTGAAGGGCAACAGGTGGACAATTAGTATATCTGGGTTAACAAATCCTCTGTCGGAAATTGTTTGGGTTACATATATAGTAACATTTATTGTCGTTGTAGCATGGTTTAAAATAATTACGAAAAAGTATATTCACTTCAGCTTACTAGCCATATCTCTAGAACAAGCTATTCATCTAAAGTACATATGCCTGAATAAGAAATGTTACATACGAGTTGCTATTGCTTGGATGATTTGTCTGATTCCTTTACGGCTTAGTTACTCGGGTGTCCTATTTTCGTTTCTGACAAAAGAAGTTGTCCCACATGAGGGCAACACCCTTCGTGAAATTGTCGACGATAAGAATGATAAGTATAGCTTTTTTGTCAGTACATATTCTTCACTAGACTTCCTGAAATATTTACAGCATGATATTCCTAAAATGGGAAATGATTCCGAATTTGTTTCAAAGTTGGCAAAATCCACAAGAATAATCTACAGTTATGACTTGAAGTATTTCACAGGAATGGAGAGGGAATCGTCTGGTCACATAAGAGAGACAATTGTCATTCTGAAGCATAATCAGGAAAATAATGGGTGGGATGGAAGTATTTGGACTGCACTGGAAAACAGTAATTTGTATGTAAATATAAGAAAAGGTTCTTTAGTGTTACCAAAATTATGGGGATATTTGGGTGGGGATAATTTCTTTAAGCAGTTCTTTCAGAAATACAGGTCAATATTTAATGCTGTTGGGGTGCAGCTATACTGGGAATCGAGAAACAAACATTTCATGAAAATTTGGTCGGCAAAGTTGGCCAATATTTGTCATAAGACGAATCCACATAGGGAACACAGCAGCAAGGAAGATACAAAATGTCCTCGGAATAGTGAATTTCAGCCTGCACAGATTCATAGTTTAAAGCCGATAATATTATTGTATGCATTTTGTGTTCTGGTGAGTTGCCTTCAATTCTATAAAGAATGTACGAAATTTCAAGTGGCCAAGAAACATTCTAAAACTGTAAAGGAAATTCCATCAACTTTGAATAATGAGGAGTACAAATAAGTAGACAATTTACTTGTGCATAGATACCTTATCAATTCATTTATTGGAACATTATTAAAAGCATAATAATCAAATACTTACATACTTACTATGCAAATAATTTCTAATTTTTAGAGGATTTAAGCCACGTCTTAATTTGTGAATATAATGTAGCACACTCATGTATGCAGTAATTTCTGCATTAGTGATTAATTTAAACCAGGTCACTTGTGTTGAAATCGATAAGTACCATTGCTACAAAGTAATATAGTTATTACTAGTCTTAAAAATTAAAATCAGTCTGAATAAAATGTATGTACAGCAACAAATATTATTTTGGACAAAATAATTGATAATTAAAGAGTGATGATTTTCTTTGCATTACAAAACAACTTAATAAATCCCTCCTTGATCCTCTGCATGTTATTACATATTGTGTAAGGATAGGATATTCTGTCATACTTACACAACACGATTTCTAGTAAAAGGGCAACAGCACATAATGCAAGCATGCCTAAAAGAAAAATAATAACGGAAGCCTGGTCAAGTTTGATGGACTCATATGGCTCTGTACTTGACGCCTTTTGTTTGAATATCCTGCTAACTGCATGAATGCTATTGGTATAGGAATTCCAATTGCTTTTAATATTATCCCGTCTAAGTAAAAGAGCAGTAGAATGCAGCTGCTCCACCAAATTCAGCATGAAGAGCAAACGATCATATATTCCGCTGTGGGTTAATGCTCCAAGGAAATTCTGAAATTTGCATTGCCCGAAATAGTTCCTTTAACAACCCAATAGTACATTTTAGTAACATATGTCGACTGATTAATATTATGCAAAATGCTTCCTTTTTCAAATATTTTAACAAGCGGGATGTTAAAGCGTAAAGCTTTTCGATCTGGTTTTACGCTGAACATGTTTGTTACGACGGCAAATCGTCGATGTGTGGGATACCAGATTCTTGTTAAATTTCTAACTGTGAATGATTTCTAACTGATAAAAATTTTTTATATGTACTGATGGCTACATATAAAAACGGTGACTGTTTTAAAATATTTATTAAGATTATTCAAAAATAATAACGGCAAGGGTTTCTGACATTGCACATCAAATCAGCTAAATTGTTTTGCAAATTAAAGTAAAGCTCCATAACCGTTGCTACATACGAATTATTTCGACCTTCAAAAATTGTTTACTACTTTTCGCAATAATTTTCTGCCATACATAAGATGATCATTACTTAATTGTTAACAGAGCACGAAACGAACCTCGAACAATTGTCCTGTAGTACTTAGGTATACTCACCCGTCCAATAACGAATTGCCTTCCATAACTAAACAAAATTGGCTTGCATGAAATTTGAAACTTACTCATTAATTTATTCTCCTTCGGAGACCCCAATGCATTCCTTTTCCATGACAACAAAGTTCTATTGCATTCTAAATAAAATTGGCACCCCATTTCTAGCACAAACGTCCAAAATGATATTGCTAATATATCTCCAAGCAACATTGGAGCTTTCACCATATCTGATAATTGATTCCAATAGCCCATAAGAACAAATGTAATGTATACAATACCAACAATTAAAAGTGCATGTGTTGCCACCAGATACAAACCGAAGCCACAGCCTCTATGCCCAGTCTCATGTAAAATTTGAAGTGATCTATAAATCAATCTAATATTTTCACTAGAGCGAAAAGAATCAGTTGTTGTGTAGGAACGACAACCCAATCGGATATGAAATTTGATGATATACGCCACATAAACACAATAAATCATAATACATCCAATAATAGCAGCAAGACTTGTACAATATATTACAGTTAGGTAACTATGATATAAGTAGATAGCGATTAGTATGGGTAAGTAGCAGTATTTTTCGGGAACATATGCACCAAGAAATACTACCTCCCGAGGACACAAAATTAGATACAAATTAATTAGAACGCCAAGTTGCAATATTCCGAACAGCGTTACCAGCATGCAGACATAAAGCCAACGGTTCATTTTGCATTTATCTGGATTGAAGTTTGGCATAAATTTATCTGTAATAGAAAAACATCAAGTTTAGTAAAATACTTTTAAATTCGTAGCTGCAAATTATTTTCGACGAATGTATGTACCCTACCTTGTATGTGACGTAAAAATGAAACAAGTCCGTTAGCCATTGCACAAATTTCAAGGTTGAATATCGGAATAGAAGAGGATACAGCTACAATTACGACCAAGTTAATCCACCAACAGAAAGTTAGCTGGAAATTGTTAAATTCTCCGTATAGTTTTTGTTTGATAAGCAGGGGCGTACATGCAAATGGCCAAATTACAAAAAGAGCATAATTCCGCTGTAGTGTGGGGACCATGTCAACGTCAATAGATGTCTTGTATGTTTTAGGGTCAAATGATAGAGGATAGGATCTTAGTATTTTGCAAATTCTCGTAAATAGAGAGAGCAAATGACAAATGCGTTTACTTAACATGTTTAAGCGGGTTGAGACAAATTTGCGGGAAGTTAAGATGAAAGTGAAAATGGGTATTGTCTGGTACAATGAATTTGCTGTTCTGGATGAAAATTCGACTTCAAACTAACGGATTGTTGTCACTGTTATTTAGTTGGTGGAGCGGAATAAAAATAGAATAATCAGGGTTAAAGAAATCAGTTCTATAATATTAAAATCGGGAAATTGTTAATGTTCAAGAAAAAACTCAAACAGCTTCCAAGCTATCATCATCATCCTTGTTTTTTTTAACTTGAAAGCGATGGGAAACTAATTTCTTCATTTTCTTTTTTGTCAATTTTGTCTCATTAAAATACAGTACAAATGTATTTCTGATAGGATAAGCTCTAATGCAAGCTCCTTCGAATTATTGTGAATTTTCAGTCATTAGGACGTATGGTAATGTCTATTGCTGTAATAAATTGGGATGTTTTAAATTGTGTTTCCTAACAAAATTAACATAACCTTGTTATATTTACATAACACAAAATAGAAAGAAGGCCTTGTTTTATTTATTTTTCTATATACTCTATAGTTCCTTTATTTAGCAGAAACATTACAGAGAAAGCTTATATAACATGTTGGCCTTGCTGTTATTTTTGACAAAATAATTTATTTACCTTGTGGTTGATCAACATGCAACATAAACCACTAAAATGATTTCCATATAGATAATGATGACATTTAGTTATTATGTTGAAAATAAACTAACAATAATGTGGTTAATTAATGATATTCCGGTAAATATTAATAATTACGGTATGATAAATAAATGTCACGTCAAATACTACTCTTTCCGGACATTACTTTTACCAGGCATATGTTTTTTTCATTTATTATTGCCATATTGAGTAGGATCAAACAATTAAATTACGAACATTACATAAGAATAGCTTTGCGTCTGTGGGAAAATATAAATATATACTTGCTTCAAGCAAAAATAACAATTTTACTCTTTGCTTTATTTTTTATTTCCAAATAGACCCATCTAGCTTAGTATTCCTAGTATACCTTATTTCTTTATTTCTTTATTATGTTACGAATTATCCGATTAATAAAAATAATTTTAAAAATATATTAGATGATAATTACTTAATAGTTAGCAAAGCACGAAACGAACCTCGAACAATTGTTCTGTAATACCTAGGCACACTTAACGGACCAATAATGAATTGTCTTCCATAGCTGAACAATATGGGCTTACATGATCTTTGAAATTTACGCATCAATTTACTCTGTTCTTCAAATCCCCATTTATGTCTTCTCCACGAAAGCAGTGTTTTATTGCATTCTATATAAAACTGACATCCCATTTCCAAAACAAATGTCCAAAATCCCACCGCTAATATATCTCCAAGCAACATGGGTGCCTTGACCACATCCGATAGCTTCTTCCAATTGCCCATAAGAATAAACGTAATATATACCGTACCTATAATCAGAAGTGCGTTCGTGACGACCAAGTACAAGCCGAAGCAGCAGCCTCTAAACGCCGTCTCATGTAAAATTTGAAGTGATCTATAAATCCACCTTATATTTTCACCTGAACGAAAAGAATCAATGCTTCTGTAGGAATGGCGACCAAGTCTAATATGAAACTTGATAATATATGCTACATAAACGCAATAAATTAGAATGCATCCAATAACTGCTGCAAGACTTGTACAATATATTACCATTAGGTAACTATGATATAAATAGATAGTGAGTAATACTGGGAAATAGCAATATTTGTCAGGGACAAGTGCACCTAGAAATATTACATCCCGTGGGCAAAAAATCAGATACAAGTTAATTAAAGCGCCAAGTCCCAAAATTCCGAATATCGTCACAAGCATAGCAAAATAAAGCCATCGGTTCATTCTACTCTTATCTGGATTGAATTTTCGCATGAAATTAGCTGCAATATGAAGAACGTTTATGAAATTAGTTTCAAAATCATAAAACGTTATTTGTCTCTACAAATCTTTACCTTGTATATGACGAAGAAGACCAATGAGCCCGTTAGCCATCGCACAAATTTCAAGGTTGAAGCACGGGATAAATGAAGATCCGGCTACAATCATGACCAAATTAATCCACCAACAGAAAGTTAGCTGGAAACTGTTTAAATCTCCGTGCAATCTCTGGTTTACAAGCAGTGGTGTAGATGCAATCGGCCAGATTATAAGCAGAGAATAATTCTGCTGGAGTCTCGGAACAATGTTAAAGTCAATAGACATCTTGTACGTATTTGGGTCAAAGGAAAGTGGATACGATTTTAATTTTCTACAAATTGTCAGAAATAGGGAAATCAGATGACAGATGCGTTTGCTCAACATTTTTTGGCTGGTTGATGCAAATTGGTGGACCAGGAATATAAAAAGTAAAGGAATGGATTGCTGAACAGAATCTGCCTTTCTGAATGACAATGCACTTTGTACATTTTTTTGAATGTCATTTCGGTCATGTTGATATTTAATTGGGGTTGAAAAATAACAACACAATAACTAGACCTCTTTGTACCATTAATTTCAATTATAACAAAGGCAGAAAATTGTTAATTTATAAAATTACGTATTTCGGACTTTAAACTGGCATCGTGATTTTTTAGTCATTTTGAGTTAGCCTCTCATTAGTCCTGAATTTGTAGGTATACAATGGTGGAGCAATTTGCTTGTTTTCATTGCAGTCAATTTGGAAGAATTATAATCCCAGACTCATTTATTTCGATACTCTGTCATTTTACCCGATTTAAATTATGATCCTGACTAACAATCGTATCGTAACCGTATAGCGCAATAATAGGGGGATTTATCACTAACTATATGCGTGGGCTCAATTTGACTATGATAAATTTAATTAATATTTACAAATACCAATCAATAACTCGTGTGCTTTCGAACAATTATTTTTTACTCTTTTGTTAGCAGTATCGTACATGTATTTGTATGTGTTCCTGCACTAAATAGAAACCTTGATATTACTATCAGCAACATAATCTATTTAGATTTAGAATAGATTTGTTTCCGGAAATTCTGATATTTATCGCATCAATTTTCACTGAATACGTTCTAAATTCATTCAAACATACACTCTGAAATTTTTTTCTTAGCTGTAATATCCAAGATTAGAGATTTAAAAAAATGAACATAGCAGTTAATGTTGGCCTTGTTTTTTATAAAAAATAATTTACTTGACCTTGTTAGATATGATACATCAAAATATTTCTGATGAATACAGAAAATATTTAGTAATTATAGTCGAAACACAATAAACTATAACTGTTGAGCCTGCCTGTAACAATAATAGAGAATTATAATTATATTTAATATGCTTTAAACATCGATACAACTAGCAATACGTTTCTCCTTTGATTGTATTATTATTTACATCTGATGATAATATGTTTGATTTCTACTTTCAATCGAATCACAATTTAATAATACTTCTTTTTCTTGTCTTTTCCCTGCTTTCCGGGACTTGCTGCTTTAGGCTTGGCCAATAATGATTCTTTGGTATCATCAGAACTCCCTGCAAAATGACAAAATATAAATGTAAGGCTACACTTAAATAAATATGAACATTTTGTAGGAAAAAACTGTAAACAGCGTCTTAGGCCTTACCCCATCTCCATCGGGCGATTTTATCCCCCATATAGCAAAAGCCAACTGCAGAGAGGAAACTAAATCCAAAGAAGGCTACACGTTGAGCATTGTTTAAGATGTTGAGCACTGGATAAGCCCATACTCCATTTTGGAAATAAACCCAGGTGACCCTGAACAATTTTAACGTTTAAAAAATAATATTATTGTTTAATGATTGGCCATAAATAATAACTTATATTCAATTGAGCGTACCAGCTTAGATAGACCCCAGTAAAACCTAAATTTCCAAGAATAGAATTTCGTCGACTGGGAAGGATTTTTGGAGTGGTCAAGAGCTCAAGAATCAGTAGCACTGTTGGAGCAGTATGTACTGCATGGTTAAGCCATGACGGAAAAAATACGTCCACTTCCTTTGGGAATACGAGTTTACGGTCAATAGCGTAAAGTCCCCAAAATGAAGCTGACACAAACTGTTTAAATAGACAGCCATATAATTTTAAAAAAATTATCACAACAATTTTTTAAATGTTAGATAATAATTATGAAAGTACCAATCCAGTTGGAAAAGCCCAGCTCGCAAATAGCGCATCTCGTATTTTTTGCAATTTAGTTTGACGTCTGGGATTAGTTTCGCTGGAACCGGCCACATCATTTAATAGACCGATGGAGTGGTACGTGAACTGAAGTACCTATAAAAAATCAAATACAATATTTATAATAACTACATCCCACACGGTTAAGTATTTCCACTTCCCTGGATATGCTTGCATTGCTTGGTACACATGATTTGTGGCCAAATGTGCTGCCATAGGACCGTTTCCTGGATGAAGGTACAAAGCATAGCCAAAACAGGCCACACCTGAAGCGTGAATTAGTGAGCTGATCATTTTACTAACAAACAAAATACTCTTTTTCTAAACAAAAAAATCTACAATAGTACAAATAGCAAAGAGAGAGCAAGTGTTGTTAAGGACGGAATCAATTTTGCTACTGCCGTATGATTTTTTGCACACTATTTAACTTTGCACTTTAAAGTAAATCTGCAAACGCAAAAGAGATGTTTGGTCAATGTCCACCTTGTAACATGAAATGATAACAATTGCATACAAGATATGTAGATAGTACGCTTATATTGTAACTAAAGTCCAATTCAAACCATTTTCTGTTCTTTCACATGATGACCAAGGATCAACAAGCCAGAGAGATAGAAAATTTGTAAATATATAGCTCATCACCAGTTTATTTTTTTGCAATGTAAGCCAGTCAACGCTGATATGATGCCCTACTTTTTCTTCTGCTGAGGACTACTGTAAGCATTTAAACAAGGGAATAAATAGAATGAAAGTTTGTATGAAGCAAACTCCAGAGGCATACAATAATTTGCTGAGCACCCAATTGCTAACATGTGAACTTTGTCTGGATGATTTTTTTGAAGTGGAAAATATGCTTGTGTATGATGAGAGTTTACATGATGAGGGACAAAAACAGGACACGAAGATGATGACAACGCAGAAGTAAATAACTGGCCATCACAAAAAAATGGTTTTGGCTGGCATAACTCTTTTTTATAATTGTCAGCGTTTTATCTGCTATGCTGGAATACATAAAAATTCAGATAGTATTTAAAGCCGCTGTAATCACTACATTTGACATTTGTTCGGCATTTGATATAAAAGGAAGAAGACATAGCCAATCATTATATATAAATATAAGTTTGCATGCTATTTTGTATATCTTTGTTCATGAACACATAATCATAATGTTGAAGCAGTTATTGGCTCAGAAATTAGATGAAAAATAAATTATCCACATTTTACTAAAAAGTTTGGTAACTGTCATTAAAATGCTGGTATAAACCATCGCACTGCAAAGTATATATTTAAAATTTATAGGTTTAGCTTGTGGTTCTTATGCAAAGTCTCAAATCACACACATTATGCTCACAACATTTAACGTTTTTTCTTCTAAAACATGTTGACCAATTAATTTTCATAGAAATCATTTATGTATATCTGAAACATTAAGTTTCTGTTTTATAATTTGTTGGTATTACTAAAACAAATGTGATCTTCCACCTTTACCAAAATGGCAATAAAATGATATCCGCAGTTCGAAGAATCACTTGAAAAAAGAAATTTAGCTGGGCATCCCGTTTGAACATAAAAAAATTTGCAAACCGAATTGAACAAGGCCGAAGTAATTTTAATTTCTTTTCCAAAATGTTTCCATCCACTGTTAAAATAAATTCACGTCCTGCATTTGAATTTCTAGTACGTAGATCAACATGCTTTCTCCGTAAGTGTTGTAAAATTCTTTCCGTTTTAACATAAACGTTCGCAGTAAGACCAAGCAATACGAAAGCATAATATCCGCAAGTCAGAGAAAGTGCGGGATTCATCCAATATACATATATGGGCACTCTTCCAAACATCCGAATGCTGATCGCGTTACAGATAACAAAACAAAGAAATCCATTTCCAAGTAGCATTGCAATCAACATAGATAATGTGGGAATCAGGTAACCCATGCTTATAGAGTAATTCGTGTACCGCTTAATAAATCTGTAATATTCATTCCGATTAGTTGGAATAAAACTGTAAAGTTGTTCAAAGCTGGAAACCTGTAGTTCAAATATATAGATTAATAGTGAAATAAATAGCGGATAAAATCGACAGCTTTCAAACATGCATATCATGATTATACGCAAGCTTGTAACAAGATAGTGTAAAACTAGAGAACAATTTGATGACTCCTTGGAACATAAAATAGTCGGAGAGAGTAATTTATTGAAGGTATAGAAATATGGATCCAGTTGAAGAAAGATAAGACTGGGCACTACAGCCATTTGGATTGAGAGAGATAGAACTGAATACCATTCCAAAATAAATGCTACACCTTTCCAGTATAATTGAGGCTTAGGGTTTGGTCGACCTTTTAATGCAGCGTTACCAAGGTTAAGTTGGAATTGTTTCAGCAGATTGATAGCATCCACCATTTCTTCAACATTGTGAACCAGAAAATACGATATACTACAACAGAGAAAGGTTATAATTGATAAAGAATAGGCAGTGACAATTAAGGGAAATCCGTCAACTTCAACACTCCCATTTATTATTACGTCAAAGCAAGAGCCGATTCCAATGATTCCGGTGACTACAAACACGTTGAAATACCAAAGGCGATTTCTCTGAGTATTTCGATTTACTTGAAAGCATTGATCCGTATTGGACCATAGAAGTATACATGGAGAAATCTTGTTATGGTTTCTGAAAACTAAATTATAAAATTTCAAGGCTTTTGCAGAATACAATTCCATGTTATCTATAGTCAATCAAAAATAACTATGAGGATTGTTGGACAAATTCTAGATATTGATCGAATATGCGTTTAGTTTGTAATTTGAGTCAAATTGATTGTAATGGGTTTTACATAACTTTTTACTTCGTTCCTGCTCTCCATTACATATTCATATCGAATAGTATATACTCAAGCTGTATCAAAATTAATAATTGACAAATCGTTCCTAGACTAATTTGAATAAACGCTTCTTTCAATTGTTTTTTCCAATTAAAAAGGGAATATTAAATCTACTGATAAAATACCCTTGATAAATCGAATATTTTAGGGCACATGAGTTCGATACCATATTAATTCAAACGACTTTTAAATGCGTAGGAGGTTAAAGACTTAATTCATTTTTTTAATTGAAATATCATACGTTTGAAACTCAGACAATCCATTTTAAATAAACAAAAGATCGTACATATTGTTTTTTTAAAATTAAATATTCTTTTGGATTGGGAAAACGATAGTTCATTTGACAGACAAAATTAAAGTTTTTTTCAATTTTTTCCAATTTTACCGACTTTCACTATTGAATTCAATTACACAAAGCTTACTCATTTAGAAAATCACACACATCCAAAATATAGATTAATAAAACGTCAGACCTGTAATTGTTACCTGACTGACGTATACATATGACATTAAAACTAATTTCGTCAATAATCATGAATGGTGTATGATGCTATTTATTATGGTATTATCAAAATGCTGCAAATTTGAAACATCAAGTACACCTCAACTTCCCCGAAATTTTTTGTTTTATCTTAACTAAAGTTAATGGCAGTAATTTCTGATTATACGAGGCTAACAGCATATCATATTACATTTATCACTACCAAAACGGTAACAAAAGAATATCAACAGTGCGAGTAAATACTTGAAAAAAGAAATTCATATGAGCGTCCCGCTTAAACTTGAAAAAGCAACCACACCAAAAGGAACAAGGCCGCACTATAAAACAATTTCTTTCAACAATTCTTCTATTCACTGTTAATATTAAACTGCTTGATGAATTTAATTGAGCACAATTCCTTCTTAACAAACGCACAATTTCTTCAGTTTTCGCATGCATAATGGCAGCCAATCCAATTAGCAGAAAGGAAAACACTGCACAAGCTGAAGCAAGAACAGGAAATACCCGGTAAAGATAAATGGGAAATCTGTAGTACATTCGGATACTTAACACATTACAAATAACAAAAAGAAAAAATCCATCTGCCATTATCAACGCAATTACACCAGACAGCACAGGGTTTAAAGTTTCGTTTGTAGCAAAGAAATTTGTATACCATTTGAAGAATCTGAAATGCTGGTTTAGATTATTTGGAAGAAGAGTGTATAATTGTTCCAGGCAAGAAATTTCAAGCTCCATGACGTACAAATAATTGGAAACTAGCAGAGGGTAGAAACGACTGATTTCAAACATGCAAACCATATGATAAAAAGCACGAAGAAGATTGACAAGTATATCTAAGCTGAGTTGGCAGAAGTGATGGATTGAACGTGACGTGCATAAGTGACCAGGTGATAGGAGTTTGTTAAAAGTGTAGAAGAATGGATCCAACTCAGCAATAATAATCGCAGGAACGGCAGTAAATGGAATCGTGGCAGCCATAACGGAATAAAATCGAAGCAGAAGAGAGATTTCTCCCAGAAAGTTGAAGTGCAAAATGTTAGGCTTCCTGAGTGTCTTCTTTGCATCGTTAGGGCTACACCAAAAAATAACTTCTTTGATATAAAAGAATAAACAGAAAGAAATAACTTTAAAAAAATTCTATTGCATACCAAGAAGTTTCAAACGAAATTGTTTCAGATTGTTGATTGCGTTGACAAGAGCTTCCGCATTTCGCGCAAAGTGAAACGAAGGACCAGAACATAGAAATGTTCCCGGAATGTATGCAAATGCAACAACTATCATTGAAAAACCTACTAAATCCGTTTTGCCGTTTACAATCACGTCAAGACTGGAACTGATTGCGAGAAATCCTGTTACAATAAACACATTGAAATACCAAATCAGCCGCTTCCTTGTTTTGTTGCGAGTACGTTGGAAACAATCTCCTTTTTCGTCCCACTCAAGTATGCACGGAGAAATGTTCTGGTGTTTTTTAAACACTTTATTGTAAAATTTGAGGAATTCTGGCATATATAAATCCATAATGCGTGAAATATATATGGAGTATTTAGGCACATAACCTGTCTCCCCGATGGCATGAACGAGATCTACCTACGTAAAATATTGGCTGCTAACGAATTAGTTACAAGTTTGTGGTGCTCACTTTCAAGTATATAGGTATTGAACAGGAAAATAATAAAATTGATTTGGAGTCACAGCGGTTATGTGTGTCTAGTATTTAGGTTGCTAATCCGCTTTGTCGATAACATAAACTTGATATATCTATCCAACTTATTCGAGTTGTTCACGAATTAATCAAGAGCTTCACGTGCCGCATTCCAGTCAATTGATAGAGAATAGACTGAGAAAATAGTTTTTTTAAACATTTAAACAACAATTTAATAGTATACTTCCAGGTTTCAAATTACCAGGTTTAAATTGTTGTAGGTTAAGACAAATAAATCAGAACAGAATTAACGACCAAACTATTAAACTATTATTCCGTCAATAGGCAGGGAATTAATTTCACATTGTTTTGACAACCAGCAAAAAAGATAATTTTCTGTGTAGGTTGAAAAGAATATTTGAAACAAATGTTGACCATTTGCAAAAATATAGTGAAGGTTTAAAATTTATTTATTATGCCGTCATTTTGTAATTGAAACTTTTGAAACTAAAATCTTGTTAATGTCACCTCTTCTGAAAAGTAAGCCAAAATTTAAATGGAGGGAAGACGATTTTGGAGATAATTTTATTAAAGTTTTATATGAAGTAATAATTATATTAAAACTACTTAGAAATCTGAAAAATGCTAGTTTATTGTCTATGAATTTTTATTATTTTAAAATTTATTCTTGATTATTATCGGTTTTCTAAAACATTGATCTTGAATTTAGTTCGTCATTCTGCATTTAGTACTTTACCAAATTGGTAGCAAAAGGATATCTGCAGTACGGGTAATTACTTCAAAAAAGAAATTCAACCTAGTGTCCCGTCTAAACTTGAAAAAATTGTCACAACAAAAAGTACAAGGTCGCAAAACTTGACACTTTCTTTCCACATCTCTTTCATTCACCGTGAGCATTACATCTCTTGGTGACTTTAACTGTGCGCAACGTATACCATTAAAATTCCTTTGTAACACACTTAGAATTTCTTCAGTTTTCAAATGAATACTGGAAGAAAGTTCCAGCACCAAAAATGAGAAAATGGCACAAGCTGAAAGAACAACTGGGTACATCCAGTAAATGTCAAAAGGGAAGCGGTCGAACATACGGATAGTTAACGCATTAAAGCCAACAAAGAGAAGAAATCCATCTGCTAAACACAAGGTTATCAACGAAGAATACAAAGGTGTCAAGATATTATTAACAGCAAAGAAATTAGCATACCATTTAAAAAATCTTATGTACTGGTTTCGATTTTGCGGAAGAAGAACATGCAATTCCTGCAAACAAGATGTTTCAAGTTCCATGAAGTATAAGAAAAGGGAAACAAGCAGAGGATAGAAACGACTAATCTCAAACATGCAAATCATATGACACAGAGTACGAAAAAAGAGAACCAGAATGGATAAAGTTATTTGGCACGAGTAATGTAATACATGCGCCAAACATAAATTAGTCGGTGAGAAAAGCTTGTTGAATGTATAAAAGAAAGGATCCACCTCAAGAATTATTAAACCAGGAACTGCAACAAGTGGAATAATAGCTGCCAAGATGGTATAGAATCCAAGCATAAGGCAGATTATTTTCCAGAATGTTGAAGTAAATAAGTTAAGTCCCACTGAACGACCTTTATTTACTGATACAACTTTAACAAAACAAATAAAATTTGGATTGATGAAATGAGCGAAAAAATGAAATATATGACTAAAACATATAGCTACATTGCATACCAGTCAGTTTATCACGAATTTGCTTTAAACGTTTGATGGCGTCGACTAGATCTTCCGCATTTCGTGCAAAGTAAAATGAAGGGCCCGAACACAGAAATGCTGTAGGTATGTTAGCAAATGAATAAACTATTATAGTAATGCCTAATGTATGTACTTTGTGGTTGACAATCACATCCAGACACGAAAGGAATGAGATCAGCCCTGTTACCATAAATACGTTGACATTCCATATCAACCGTTTCTTCTTCGTGGAAGGATTAAGCTGAAAGCAACTTGCTTCCTCGTTCCACGCAATTATACACGGTGAGATGTTGTAGTGTAGTTTGAAAACCTTATTGTAAAATCTTAGAAACTCTGGCAAATATAAGGCCATAGCTGTTAAATATTTGTAAAGTTTATAGTCACCTATCCCGTTTTACAAATGTCGTAAAATGTACCCCCCAAAATTCATCTGTAAGGTTAGAAAATGGATTTGGAATTTAAACCACGCTTTAATAGTTTATTTCCAGCTTTAATTGCTTTTTATAACGGAATTTTTACAAAACAATCAAATCAGAGCAATTGTGACGACCAGGAAAAAATATTATTTCATCAATTCAAATTGATTAATTGTTCAATTATTCAAGAAATCAGTTAATGAAATAATTTTCAGTGTAGACAGAGCATATTATAGAAAATAAAATTTTACAAGGACAAATTACAAAATATAGATGGACGAAATTTATACTTTATTCATTACTCCATTATAGACAAAATGAAAACTATTTTATTTACAGCCACCATACCTACCTAATGTTATAAATATATATCTATTTGCAATGAAATTACATTTCTGGAAATAATAGAAGAATATGTTAGACACTCTACCTAGTTTAAAGAAAGTTTGTAAGCAGTAGACTTGCATTTGAGACGAACAAAATTTGGAGCAATGTGAAAATACGGTTCCACAATTTGATGTAGAATGCCAGTCTCCCTTTCTCTCAAAGTTTGCTTTATCACCTTTTCTTAATAAACATTCTTAACAGTGACTTCTCTTTAGATGAACCTTACGTGTCATTTTGCATAATTCACTACCACAACGGGAGTAAAAGTATATCAACGGTGCGAGTAATTACATGAAAGAAGAAATTAATCTGAGCGTCACGCTTAAGCTTGAAAAAGCAACCACAATAAAAGGAGCAAGGACGCAATATATAGCATTTCCTTTCTGCAACTCGTCCATTAACAGTTAATAATAAACGGTTCGATGAATTTAATTGAGCATAATTCCTTCGTAATACGCAGATAATTTCTTCAGTTTTCGCATGCATAACAGCAGCAAGTCCAATTAGCAGAAAGGAAAACACTGCACAAGCTGAAGCAAGAACAGGAAATACCCAG
>JAHZMV010007130.1:0-10415 GCA_027743765.1 Coecobrya sp. COE2
CTTTGATGGTATATTATGACATCAACGGGGTGCTATGGCTTGTTATTTGACGGCATAATAATGATTGAAGACACACGAAGTGCGTCAATTATGTTAGTTTATTAAGTGGTGACATATTGCATATAGATATGCCGCCGTGGGTAACTGTCTATCTATCAAATTGCGCTGTTATTAACCTGTAATTATAACGTTGACTTTAATATTAAAGCTGTTCAGGTATGCCAATGCCATGGTATGTTATGACTCATCACCTTGGTATTATAGCTTAATCATAAACCTTACGACTCATGATGTTTGATATTCAAATATTTACCTAACTATAAGTACAAGAATGCAGAACACTTTTTATTCGGCAGATACATTGATAAATGTTTGATAACCAATGGATTTTATGACTTTCAGAAAACGAGGATTCAACTTTTTTATATATGTCAATGTCATGGAAACCAATTGTGGATGACCAAATGTAGAACATATCGTCTGTGATGTTTTTTACAAAGAGCAAGAAACTGTCTGACCTGACAAAGGGCGACATCAGTTTTTGTGGCAAATTGAAATCAGTATGCCTAGGATTGTCCCTTTCTCAGTTTGTTTGACATTCTGACATGACACGGACAAACAATTGCATCAATTTTCAATGTCCTAGAATCTCGGGCATTTGACATTTAACATGACATGGATATGTCAATTATTGTCTGACATTGAGAATTGGCCAACTTTAAGTATACCAAAATGCTACCCATTTCCTGCTCTGAATTCGGTCTAAAAATTGATATGGCTGTTTTCCTTTTCACAATCACAATGGCGATATTGTATTTAGTGATTTCAAGATTGATTTTTATAATACTATTCTATGATATTTTTATACCCAATATACATTTGTAACTCCGTTATCGGAATAAATTGGATTTTATCCTTCATTAAACTTTTATATATTCATTTAGACTTGAATGACTGGATCCTGAAGTATGCGATTAGAATCCACAACTACCGCAAACTTGTATTACTTAACAAAGCATTCATAAAAGCAGATAAAACATTAATCCAAGTCATTAAGTTATAATCATCATAATAAAAATGCAATTTGAATGGTAATATTTACGTAATCAACTTAAAATGTTTTTGACGACGGCCGTGCATTGAATTCTCTGCTCGGCCTTCTTCAGATTTTCATTTTATATAATCCAATGTATAGTTCACATTCTTAACCATCTGACTGTCACTTTACTTAGTTATTGGGATGACATTTAAGATGAATTGAGATTAAATGACAACTGGGATCATGTAGCAAACAGTTATCTACCGAGTATATAACTTTTATTGATCATTAAATTTTGTAGAGACACTAACAATATCACTAATAAATACCACAATAGAATGACATGAGATTATACCACAAATATATTTTTCTGCCATCGCTCATGTAGTTTTCATCTCGATTGGGTGAAGAATTTTTATGTGGATTATTGTGATGGATTTTGCACTTATTTTGCTGACAGGTGTTCTACTATGCTCCATCGTGAGCGCTTCCGGTATTTACAAAAATCCAAGTTCAATTAAACCAATTAATAGAAAGTCCAGCGTTGAGGCGAAAAAAATCGTCAGGGAAGAAAATCCACTTTGGAAAAGTGGAGGCCCACTTCCACCCATCACGAGAGATCCCCACCTTGCTGAAATTGACGAGAAATTCTCGAAATGCAACGGTATTGACATTAGAGAGCTGACAATCCATCAAATTCAGAATTTCTTCATGGAAAATAAATTGACGTCGTTGGTTTTCACAAAGTGCTACATTGAACGGATTAAAAGATTGAACCCAGTGCTGAGGGCGGTCAACGAAATAAATCCGGACGCTTTGAATCAAGCAGCCAAGGTTGACATTGAGCGAAAATTGGGGAGACAGTTCAGTTTAATTTATCCGAGTTTGCTTAGTAAGTAGGAATATATTTATTTAAAGTTTAAGATACCTCATTTTAAAAAAATCATAATTTGTTTTATTTTTATTTTAAGTATCCGAGGCACAAACATCCCAAGTGGCTGGAGTGGACGTGGGAAGCAAACCAGAAACGCGTACAATTTAAGCGTATCCCCGGAAGGGTCTAGTTCCGGTTCGGCGGTATCGATTTCCGCAAATTTAGCTGTGGTTGCCGTGGGTCATGAAACAGATGGATCGATGATTACCCCAGCAAATGTAGCTGGTATATTTGCCCTAAAACCCACTCATGGCCTGGTATCTATAAAAGGCGTTATTCCAGTTAGCCGTTCTCAGGATCATGTAGGGCCAATGGCGAGGACTGCGGTGGATTCGGCAATATTACTAGACGCCATGATAGACGAGAATAGACGTCATTTCCGCCATCGGAAAAGTTTTTCAGACTCCATCTTGAAAAATAAAAGGGTGAGTTCAATATATTTGCTTCAATATAATTAGCAATTAATATTTTTGTTTTAACTAGAACCGTTTCCGGATTGGCATAATGCGCCATCCATTTTTCAACACTTCTGTCATCAACTCAACCAATCTTAAAGATCATCTCCCACAAATTAACCAACTGATCGGCGCCCTAAAAGCCAACATCAACTTTCAAATTTTGGATCCACTTTCCCCGGAAGTCAGTTTACTGAAAAATATTTCTGGAAAAAGGCAGGTTACCGTTATCATGCACGACTTTAAACATGGTTTTGACGAATATCTTCGCACTGAGGTTATCGGAACTTATCGTAAAATCGGTAGTTTGAAGGACGTAATCCAATACAATGAGGACAATCCCACTGAAGGATACAATCAAGAGCTTTTAGTGATGAGCCAAGCCACTGATGGGATTACTAACAAAACTTATATAAAATACAGAGATATGAATCGGGATGCGTCGAGGAAATTTCTGGATTCGTTGCTCAAGACGTACAACCTGGATGCGGTAATGACGCCAAGTAATCCTTGCGTATCTATCGACCCCGAGTTAAGAGATAATCCAGTAGTCGGCTACAATATTGCTGATGTTTCAGGATATCCTTCTATTCATGTAGGTAACGTGGTTAGTATTTCATACAATAACCAGGTGTCATTTCTACCACAAGTTTAATTATTTGTTTTTGTGTTTAAATTAGATTCCACTTGGTATTGGGCTACGAAATGTGCCATTTGGGATTACATTGATTGGAGCACCGTATTCGGAAGCCGTCTTACTACAAATTGGAAACGCTATTGAGCGATTAACTCCAAAGAGAAGGAGACCGACATTTCTAATTTGAATGTTGGTGGAAACTCTATAATATTATTTAAAAGAGAAAAAGTTGTGTACCACCTTGATTTCCATTTCCATAATGGCTACATAACAATAAAAATTTGTTTCAGATATTTATACGTATCACGGTTTTTCTTCAAAATTTGGGCAATGTGAAATTTGATAAATCTAAATAATTGTAATAAACCATCTAATTTCGGGAAGGCCCAACTCCACAGAATGTAAAAATGTGACCATAAATGAATTAATACATTTGAAAATATTATTATAGACGAGAGCCGCTTGGCCGTTACGTTAAAGTTACTAGTTAATTGAAGATAGTTACCTGTTAATTAGTATATATCGTATTAAAGCAAGTGGTACGGAATATTACAATTTCTCATCAACGTAGTTCAGTTTATCCTAGTGTATATTACTTTGCAACATAGATCGTGTAAAATGCGTGTGAAGAAAAAACCGGGTCTGAGGAAAAATTTCAAACCCGGCAGCATAAAAATTTACCCTTCAGCACCCAATTTTTTTTTTAAATTAGCTACTTTAACATACCACACATGCAAAAGCCGAACAAAGTAACTACTGTAGAAACGACTAAATCAGAAATTACCAAAATAGAATAATGAAAACGAAAATTAATGTATTTTTCAAAAACCGAAAATCATTAATTTTTCCACAACTTTTTGATTTTTGCAAGTACAATCACCAAACCTGGCACACGTTCCCCAACTGAAGGAGAACATTTACTGTAATTAGGTACAAAGAAATCGCTTCGTCGATTCAAGAGATATTAATTTTTTTTAAATATATAAATATGGTTTTGGAAACAAATATTTATTTTTCCACAATATTTTTTATTTTTGCAAGTACAATCACCAAACTTGGTACCCTCGTTCCATAACTGAAGAAGAACATTTGCTGTAATTTGGAAGGAAATCGCTTCGTCGAATCAAGAGATATTAATTTTTGAAAAATATAAAAATACGGATTTGGAAAAAAATATTTATTTTTCCACAACTTTTTTATTTTTGCAAGTACAATCACCAAGCTTGGCACACACGTTCCCGACCTGAAGAAGAACATTTATTTTAAATTTGAAAGAAATCGCTTCGTCGATTCAAGGGATATTAATTTTTGAAAAATATAAACAGTTATTATTTTTCCTGTAAACACATTATCATAGTGTATTTAATCAAACTGATGGTTTGGTATTTGTTGTATTTCATGTATTTACGCGATAGGGGTTTCTAACCCGAGATGCACAATCGGGTCCAGTCTATTAATCCTTTGGTCCGCGACGTGAACGGTGCCGTTGCTGCAGTTTCTGTGGATACATTTGTTCTCCTTCTAATGGTAGTGGTGGAGGTGGCGGTGGCGGAGGTGGTGGTGGTGGAGGCGCTGGAGCTACAACCAAAAGGCCTAGTCCATGTGCTTTTGGTGGAGTATGGTATAGTCCACATGGTGAAAAATGCATCTGCCAATTATTCAATCAAAAACCTTACTATCGTTGCACACCGACTACAACTACAAGTACTACTACAACTACTACAACCACAAAACCAACCCCAAGAACCACAGAACTAACCCCAGCAACCACAAAGCCGACCCCTTCAACAACAGTTCCAAAACCGCCTCCACCACCTAATCCACCGACTGGTCAATAGAAACGACACACTTCTTTGCCGGTTTAAACCGGAAATGCAATCAAATACATAGGTTTCCATGTAATTGCAATTTATTAAAAACTAAATTCATTCCATAAAATATTCTGTACAATATGTTATTGGTAACAATTTTAATGTTAAAAAATATTCATGTTCGGAAAATTATTTCAAAACAAAAATCTGTTGTGAAAATCGCACATAAATTCATAACCGACTCAAGCGAATGTACTGGTATAAATCTTAATAAGAAATTTTGTATCCATGGTAAAAATAAGAGCATCACTTTACTCAAATATTCCCTGGGGTAACTTGCCATCAAAATATTAATACAAAATATTGTTAAATTATACTCTGTTAAATAAATGAATGGACAAATGTCAAAACGAATACACTAACTCGTCAAAATATATTCACCAGTCAAGAGCCACGCACTAATTATTTATAACTAACAAATATTAATTAAATGCGGTTTGCAAATTAATGTGTGGCAAGTAGGAAAGGAAGTATGGGATGGAAAACAACCAAAAATTTGTGCAGAAATTCCATGTAACGACAACAATATTATTCCTTTTATAAGAAGATTTTCATGTAATATGAGTTGAGTGATTTAAGGCACTTGTTACAATTTTTGTGCTGCGATTTTACTTTGATTTGAGCAAAATGGTTACTAGTATTATTCGAAAGGTTTTCTGTTTGTTACTCACCTTCTATTTGATAGTGACAGTGAAATCTGGAGATTTCATTCCAAACCGACAATGTGCATCATTATATTCAGCAAGTAATTTTGGCGGCGAATCCTTTAATCGTGTGGACTTTGATCAATCCATGAACACAGGAAAGGACTACCAAAATTCGATTTATGGATGGGGTAGGACAAGATCCATTCGAGTTTCTGAAAACTGCACGGTTCACGCCTGCAGCCAAACTTACTTCACGGCAAGGTGTATAACAACCACAAGAAACGTTCAAATACATTCAGTTAACTGCACTTGTGAAAGGGTAATTTAAACCATACACAAATTATAATTAAAATTTATATCGAACCAATTAAAATTTAATCTGTCGCGCAGGTTCGCAAATGTGAGGATGTTTTCATCCCAAAAGACGAATTTGGAAGAGGCTATCTTAGCAACGGTTGCAATCAATGCGATACAGAATATTCAAATTTAAGACAGCAAGAAAGACTAATTTATTATCACCGTGCCATTCACCAGTTTAAAACCCGGAGTGGTTGCAATCTAACTTTATACTCGGAAAAAGATTATAACGGATATAGTAGCATAATTACTACAGAAATTCCTCAGGCAATAATTTTTTTTAAAAAAAACGTGACAATTTTTTAATATAATTTTTAAAACAATCCAATTTTTATTTTTTGAACGGAATGTTATGGGAACTGTTAAATCTTATAAATTTGCCTGTGATGATAATGCTTATCGACCTACAAAACGAAAAATGGATTTTGAATGTAAGATTTCAACGACATAATTGCAAAATATAATTCAAAATTTTTTGGTAGTGCATGTACGTATTGTAATTATATATGAAATTAACGACACGACAATTAACCCCGTTGAAAAATTCAATCAAAGCGGCAGAAGTTGGCGGAACGCTTATATTTTGTTGATTGGATCAAATCGTGTGGTGTGGTTTTTTGCTCATTATATTTGGTTGCAAATAAAGCATATAATTTTCTGACGGTTTTAATGATTTTGTCCGTTTACGTATAAAAAAATTGTTTTTAGGAAGAAATGACTGGACTGACTGGATGTATCATTCAGAATAGCTCAAGTATAAGGTAATTAAAAATTGATGAAAAAGGATGTGAACAAACCCGCATTATCCCTTGTGTAAAAATATTTCCTTTTTTTCATAGTGAATGTCAAATTGCAGTAAATCTGGTCAAGTTGCCAGGTTTCTTTGCGCAAAAAAGAGTTATATTTTATGATAGTTCTAACGGTTGCTTCTCTGAAAATTCGACTGATGACTCAATAATTCAGACAAGCTTTACTAACCATCTTTCAAGTCATTACGATCTAAAACACGCTATTCCCAATGCGGTTATTGTGGCACATGGGATAAACGACCGAGAAGCCTCTAACCGGAATTCCATATTTCGGCTTAAACTTCGCTCACTAAACGCACTGCGAAGTCGTATTATTAATGAAACTTACTCCAATTTAATATTTATGGTGTATGATCTTAACTATTTGCCATCAACCGAATCGAGGAACAAAGAAGGAAAAATCGTGGAGTTTGAGGAGATCATAAATGAGTACTTGGATTTCCCAAAACCACTTATTATTCTTCCCCAGCAAGCCCTGTGGAGTTTGGAACTGAATGTGAATGGATACAGAACAATGGAAAATTTGGAATACTGGCCGCGGAATCTACAAAAATGTTTGCAACTCATTGCAGAAAAGTCTGGGGATGGTTTAGGGTCTGTGGTATTTAAAGCCGGTTTCCAGCCTGAAGAAGTGCAGTTGGCCAATTTTATGTAAAAATTGAAGCTTAATATTTTATGAAGTTTTATAATTTGAAATATAATATTTTTTAAATGGGTTGACATGTCAGTAGAGAGAATTTCTGGAGATTCTCAACTCACAATATTCAATGACACAATAAATAGACTTGCAAATTTGCAACAAAAGAATATCGAACTCGAGGACAAGTTGGCAGAATTAGAACGCCAACAAATTAGGTTTGTCAACTCATCGCAGACCATGTATAGAGAAATGGAAAAATTGACACGAAAATTGACTACGGTTGAGAAACACTTGAAAGAATCCCGAGACAAAACTACATCTTTAGAAATAGAATTGAAGAAAGCGACCGTGGATGCGGAAAGTAGAATGTTGAGACTACAGGCAACAATAGAAGAAAACCTTGCAAGATTGGATGAAAAATTTAGACACAATATTACGGCCGGGGTGGGAAAGTTGGAAAGGAAGCAGTACGAGTTAAAGGGACAGATTACTGGGGTGGATGGACAAATATCAGAGCATGTTTCGGTTGCTCCGGAGCAATTGGATAGGTGCCGGGCAAGCTTTGTGGAACAATTTAAGGAGGACCTGAGGTAGCTTTATGAAATTTAGTGGTGCTGCTCGGTATAACCGTACTATTAAATTTCCAATAATTTTAATTGAATGACCTATAATTACATATATATTCATATATTCTTAATTGATTGAAAAAAACTGTAAATATTTTACAAAACCACAAAAAATTAATGTTGGCAATTTTTACCAAATAAATAGTACGAATAATTGGACAATTTTCGTTCAAGTCAAAGTCCGTCAAAAATCTCTAAACATAAAGCTGTAAAAATTATTCTGTTTCAAATCCAATATTTAAGGTCTTTGCATTACTTAGCCACCAGGCTATTCATTTCCATGAATCTCCACAAAACTTAGCCTTCCATCACTATTCTTGTCCAGATTTTCCAAATTCTCATTAAAGCTTTTAATTTTTTCTGTATAATTTCCACAAGTTCCAGTGGCTAAATACAAACGAGCTTCCTCAATATCCAAAAATCCGTCCTGATTTTTATCAATCGCTTCAAATCCTACCGAGTCTTGAATATCGTGGCCAATGAACAGCGATCGTGCCTGACGCCTGCGACAGCCGCCCCCACAAGCGCAACAGAAAAAGTTGCAACGCCGATACCCACAGCAAGGAGTTCCTCAAGTCTGAAACAAATAACAAAATCTCAAGGTCACCTTGAAATCTGTATTTCCTGCTGACAACGGTATTTTGTAACCGCAGGAACAATTTCAAATTCAAAAATTCCACCAAAACTTTATTAACAATCCGAGAGATCGAATTTTCAAAATAGCTATTTCGCGCTGCAAATTGATATTCAGAGATTTGATAACCCTCAGACCATCATGAAATTTAAAAAATTCTAATTTTGCAAATACATGATGAGTTATTTATTGGCAAAAATATTGTCTAGTTACCTTGCTGAAAATTATAAAAATGCATATTTTTGATCATCTATCAACACAACGGACCATTTGCGGCACACATCTTGTGGATATTATTGAATACAAAACTTTAAAATATGCGTTCTGCTTACCGTGAATCAATAAAAATATCTGACGATACTTCATGCAAATTGCAGGGAATATTTCATGCAGATACCGGAGAATAAGTAACGAAAATGCTTAGGGGTACTTCTCAAAAATATTGAAGGATATTTCGTGAAAATAGCTGAGCATATTTCATGTCAAAATCAGCGGGCAATAAATCGATGTCAGATGATATTTTGTAATGATGTCTGAGAATGATTTAGTAAAAGATCAGAAGGCATTACGTAAAAGTTCTGAGGAAATCGGAAAAAATATACAAAAACATGCAATGAAATTATTTGAGGATATTTCGTGAAAATATCCAAGGACATTTTGTATAAATAACTTACCATATTTCGTAAAAATATTTAGGGGTATTGGATATTTTACAAACACATCCAAGATCGTTTCATGCAAACATTTAAGATCTCCTCACAATGTTTTACTATATGTGTGAAAAAATCTTACCATAATTCATGAAAATGCCTGAGGATGTTTTATGAAAAGGTGGAAGGGCATTTCTGAAAATAGTAGGATACTTAGTCTAAAAATGTCTAAGGGCATATCACGGATTCATCTGGGCAAGGACACCATGAGTACTCCAACAAATTTTATGAAAATTCCTTAGGATGCTTTCCAAAATATCTGAGTAATCCCCATGGAAGTAGCTAAGGATATTTTGCGAAACAACCTCGGATATTTCGTGAAAATTTCTAAGAAAATTTGAAGAAAATACTGAAGATATTTGTTTTATTTTATGAAAATGTTTAGCAATTTGTCGCCAAAATATTGTATAATATTTTGTGAAATTTTGTGAAAATGTCCGACCATATTTTATGAAAATATCAATGGATATTTCGTGAAAATATTTAAGCAAAACTCTTAAAAATATATGATGGTATTTCAAGAAAATAAGTGAGGAAAGTTCGTGAAAGTATCCGAAGATATTTTGTGAAAATATCTGAGGAGATGGCATGAAAATTAATAAAGCCATTTCTTTAAAATTTGTAGCAATATCTCGTGAAAATATCTTAGGATACATCAAGAAGACATCTGAGGATAGATCATGAAAATATCTGAGGATTTTTCATAAATATGCGTGAGAATTTCCTATGAAAGAATATGAGGATTTTTCACGAAGACATCTTAAAATTTCTCATGAAGAAATGTGAAGAATTTTCAAGAAGATATCCAAGGATGTTTCATGAATATATCTTAGAATTTCTCATGAAGATACGAGGGTAATTTGAAAATGAGTTGGACGATTTTAGTAGTCTCCTATTTGAACACAGTTTGACTTAGGTGGTTCTAATTTTCAACATAATAACCCTTAAGGAGAATACATTAATTACACCAACGGAGAAGAGCGTTGATGCTTTATAAGAAAAATCCCGACGTATTGAGTGAAGTCCTTGAAATTGACTCAATTTTCACCTTACCAT
>JAHZMV010007131.1:0-24573 GCA_027743765.1 Coecobrya sp. COE2
GTACACCATCACCACCGTTGGTGCCGCCGCATGAATAAAAACATATTTTGTGGACGTACCGCACGAGCCCTGTCCTATTGCGGCTATTGTACCAGTACTGGAAGTGGTAGTTGTAGTAGTGCTAGTAGTAGCAGCATTTGTTTGACTGGCCACTTGCTCATAAAAGCTGGTGGTCTGTGTTTACATAAGAGATAGGATGAGCACAATTTCCACACTAAACCAAACCACTGTCCTAGTTAAGGGGAAAAAATGTGTGCTTACCTACGTGTCCATGATTATGATAATAAAGGTAGCTTTGGTGTACCAACAAAATATATTGTGTACGTCCACTACTGGCTGCGGTAAAGGCGATCAATGTAATGATGTCGGTGTAAATAAATGGAAAAACTTTAGAACAGTATCAGCAGCTGTGGTGGCCGAATCAAGGAAGCTTTTTAGCTTTACACAAACATCCACGACAACGTAAGTGGAAGATGGGGAGGAAGAGAAAGCCACAGCAAGAGAGAAAAGGTTAAAATGCGACTGCTCCTTGTTCCAACACGACAGTATGCTCTGTTTACATAAGCCTTCCTGTTTACACATGACCATCACATTTGCCAAATATATAACACAAAAAACTGGCTTCTTTGTTGTTGTTGCTGCTGCTATTTACGACTATTATTATTATTGTTATTATGTAAATTCAAATAAAGCCATGATTTACGAGTTGTATGGCGTATTTAATAAATGGACCGTGTCGGAGGAACCCTTATGAGTCGTAAGCTTGGCTACATCATATCCGTTTAGAAATATGTTTTTGGTATCAGGCCGCTTTGGCGTATGTAACAAGGAGATAGTACTTAACATAATCTCACGTGATGGAATTATTTTAGGCTATCAAAGGAATGTGCCATGCCTATTCAATACTTACGCCTCGTTGGACTCTAAATCAAATGGGGCAGATGCTCTCATTTTGTACCGAGAGACACCTCCTTCAAAGTGAAGGTTCTATTGATGTTATCAATATGATCAGTTTTGTTGCTGTGATACATCACTGTACTGTATTACAAATGAAATGATAATTGGATATTTTATTTGCTTGGTTGCAATGTCTATTTCTTGAGACGAGATAATGATATCGTTATCTGTCGACAATAAATAAAATTGTTAGCATGGATACTTTCTCTCTCAAAGTAATGGCTAATTCAGACATCTTTCTTCCACCGTCTTTCTCTTTTCATCCTATTATATTTGTTTTTGATTGCTTTCTCCACTTTTAGTCCATATGATTATCAGTATTAATATTTTTTATAAAAGCTAATGTAATAGAAGGCATCCGCCACGCAATAATGAAAGAAGTGTTTCCGGTATTTCTCCACAATAGGGGAAAATATCCCTTTGATCTACAAATCATAGTTCTGCGAAATGAATGTGATAACATAAAGAGCAAATTGAAATTCATAAAGAAGTAGAGGGAGAGAGAGCTCGAGTCGTATAAGTGCGATAATGAAAAAAGAAAGGTATAGCTTGTGTAAAGAGATGTTCATCGCCATTCTCTCATTCCACTGGTGTTGCTGTTGCAGCTTTCGTTGATTTATTGCCAGTTCTCTTCTTCTTTGAACTGTGTATATACGTACATTCTAAATAGTACACACTACACACCACAGGGTTTTAGAAGAAAGCCATGGAAAAGTGTTGAATGATGTGTGTATTGAACTGTATTATGTCGACAGCGGTAAAGCGAGAAAATCAGGGATACAAACAGGGCAGAGGCGTATGCGAATCGGAAAATTGTACAGTATCATTTGTCAGAAATCTATTTTATTTGAAATTATAACATGGCAGTAATAGAGGCAACAGCAGTGCTGCAGTAACTTTGTCGGTGGTAGCAGTAGTCAATGAGACCATGTATCAAAAACGACTCAAAACTTCACTTAAAATACTAATATGTCCACCATCTGCTCACCAGTTTTGCGTTCTTTCAAAACAACTTGAAATGAATTTATGCCTGTGTAGTTTTTCTACCCGTAGGACTAGGCAATGTAGGAGGTATTTTATGTGTGCATACATTTAAGAGCTTATGTAGGCAACAAAAACTACTTTTTTACATTAGTGTCATTCACTACGGGTAAAAACCCGGGTATGTATTGTGTGTACACCTTCGGTTCTATACAGTACAACGCCAGTACCAGAAAGCAGAAGTAGTGCTGTATACCAAGGACCAGAGACAGGAGTTTAAGCTGAGGGCTTAAGCCTCATAGGAATTATTATTAGTATTTCTTTTCAGATAGTTTGGGAAAAGTAATAACAACTGTATGAGATAGATATTAGCTAGCACGCACACCATTCCCGATGTTTATTTTATATTGCAAACCAGTCTCCACTTAACGGTTTTGGCTTTATTTTAAATGGAGGGAAACATGTAGTAAAAAGAGAATGGGATACGTGTATTTATGTTTATATTATACATAGTCACAATGTTCTCTCTACCGTAATTTGAACAAGTAATGATGCGCACCCACTATTAAATAAATTGAACATGCCGCAATAAAACCCATATATTAATATTGTAACCAAAATATATATTTATTCATAAAAGCAACCTCACAGTAGCAAATCAATGACACAGAATCACCAAAAGCAACTCTTGTCAATTTAGAGCATCAATATCAATATGAACTTCTATTTAATTATTTATTTAGGGTTGACCATTGAAGATAATCGCGCTAGCATATCATCTGCGGAAAGAACACCCGGGTTTTATATTTCCATCAAAACACGGTTTATATACATATTTACGTTATTGTAATAGGAGACAAAATCATTGAAAATGAGCCTTTTACCGCTGTTTTTTTAGTTTTAATTACCTACCTCAAGTTAATCACTATCAAATTACCATTCATACGGTATTCATTGCTCTGTCGTAGACATATTTTTGCTATCCGATCTGAGCCTGTCGAAGAATCAACAGTAAAATTAATCGATTTTAAAACGCTTATTTTCGGTTGGAAAATACATACCTAACAACCAAAAGCTAAATGGTAGTTAGTGTTTCTAAAATTGATACTGGGGTTTCACGAATTTTTTAGGTTCGTGTAGCTTTTTCCATTACCCCTAGGCTTTCTCTACCATTCGCTGTAAATTGAAAAACAATTTTATGGGAGAGTGTGGTGATTACCAGATGCATTCGACCATGGCAACAATTTAATGCGGTATTTCCAGCAGTGTTGATGCAATGAAAGGTAGTTCACAAAAATATTGGAACTAAGTAGGCTTACCCCTGGTCACATGGAATATGTATACAGGGAACTGACAAAGTCTGTATAAGAGAAAGTGTAAACGTGGATATGATAAGTAAGTGGGGCGTTTATTGATGCATGCATGAAAAGAATAGAACCCTTGTACGCATTTTATTATTCATAGTTTTCTCTTCAAGATGGTGATAGCACTCCTACAAGCATGCTATACATCAAAAGCAATATGATTTTAAAATTTACAGGTGTAGTAATGACGTGTAAGAATATATGCAAGCAATGTCTCAAAAAAGATGACGATGAAGCAATTTAACGAGTACAAAAGGCGCAATAGGCAGGGGTAGTGGAAACCCATCATCCTCATTACAAGACTTTGTTGTAAAACAGTACATTGTTAGTGGCTAAATGCGTAAATTAATGGGAACAGAAAGGGGCTTCATTAAAGTACCATGCCAGATTAAACTATTTAACAACATTGGCGAAATAACAAGCCAAAAATAACTACAAATACTACTCGAATAAGCATATTAAATGATTCTGCTGCTGCGACCATTTCTCATCACGTCACATAAAGTGAACACATTTATTTTTCTCTTTCGTATTTAATCCATCTATTCGTTGACAAACTGTCGGAATCGGAAACTTTAAATTGGTGCGAGGATTTTATATGCCTTTTGCCTGATGATGATAAGTATTTTTCGGTTGTGTACACACACACATCATCAGTTGAGAGGGACATTGTGAGTGAGAGCGAGGAAAGAGTGTGTGTACCGACAAAATATTTAATTTAATTTGGAATGGCTATTTGCATCTACTTTCATCGTCATCCGTTATGGTCTCCTACCTACCATCCAGAGAGGATTTGCATTTTGTATAGACTTGTGCACTTTCTCCGGCATACAAAGGACACATATGACAAAACAAGGAATGACATGACTATCCACTGAACACCAACCACGACCGCTTTCATTTTGTTGCCAAACAGGTTCTAGGGTACTTGGTACGCAAATATTCACCAAGCCTTACCAAACTGTAGTGGAGTTGTAGTAGCAAACGCCTCTACAAACAACACAACACACACCTCTCTCTTTCCGCTGCTGGCCTTTCGCTCTATCTGCTTTCTCTCTGTCCCGCTCACTCACTCGTTCAGATCTGTGTGCAAGATGGAATGAAAACAGCCACTGACATATTTTCCCTGCTTTTGCATGCATACGTGCGTAAACAAAACGCAAACATTTATTTGTATGCCCTTTTCACCCCCTTCGTCTGGCTTCAAAACCGTTTTTTCACGACTGAGGGAAAATCAGCCAAGTGAAAATACTTCACAAGTTGGATACTTTCACGGCACTAAACTCATCGCATTACATAATACCTTCGCATAATACTATTATAAAAGTATGGATACACATTCTAAATTATAGAAAGTTGTTAGGAGAGGACAAGCAAAGGAATTCCTTCAATGATTTTAATTTTCTTTTTTGAAAGCATACCACCATTGTTGTCGTACTCTGAATTCTCCACATCCAGTGGACAGTTTTTATAAGAAGCCAAATGGCACATTTTTATCCTGTAAGATACGACATAGATGTAATATAATTTTATGTGACATCGCACAGACAACAACAGGACAATTCTTTTATCTCAATGAAACACAACATAACAAATGCGAATGTGTGTGAGTCAGTTGCTTGTGGAGAGTAGAAATATATTATTAAAACATTAGAGTTGGCAACTGCAGTGGATGTTTCCTACTGCTTGACATTTTACGTATTTTGGAGAAACGATATGTGTACTCTTTTATGAACTGAATTCAAGATAGAATTGTTAGCATTTTCAGTGTCGGAAGAGAGGACACTTTTATGTGCAAAAAAGTCAAGGTTTTATACTGTTTTATATCCTTTAAGCATTGTGTTACTTTAGTTTTTGGTAATTACACATTGAACATTTTCTAGGTTATAGGATGCTATGTAGTACGGTCTTCAGACCCATGTCTGTGTATGGTTGCTTTACCATGATTATTGCGGCGAATGACTGACCAAATTTGATTTTATGCTCATCAAAATCTGCACGTCTCTCGTTTTTATTTTCTATTCAACGGCAATTAAGTCTTTGCGTTTCAGCCTCACATTCCCAAAGATCTGGTGCGCATTTTGCAGCATCTACTGAATAATTGTTTTCTCTACCCGTTTACAATCAACGTGAACAATTAATTAAAAATGATTTTATAGAAACTTCAAAATAAATAGTCGGTTTTATTTACATACAAAACCAATTAATGCTAACTTGAAGAATGAAGTACAAATAAAACATGTTACACAAAAATGGCGCTATGGATATTTACAAAGAAATGATACATAGGAACTTGAATATAAGATAAATTAAAACAATATGGGGGAGATATTAATCTCAACAAATCTGGTAATATAGGAAAGGCTTTCACTTTTTGCATCAGCATAGTGGTTAAATTATCTGACAATGGAAAGATGATGATGAAACCTTATAGAAAAGTTGTATCATTGATGTGACAACAAAGAAAGGGGTAACCTGAGCAGACATACATTGGAGTAGGTCACTAATGAGACCTCGGTACTTACCACCACTGATGTCTTACAAACCACAACGCCACAACAAAACATGCTAATTCCTTTAAACATGAAGATTTTGCCTGGTTGTATTAATCTTTTATTTATATACAAAAAGATAGCTTTGTGTATGGTCTCCATGTCCATGGAATTACGGTTTATGGTTTTTAAATATGAACGGATTTATTTTCTAAATTTATCACTGTTGTAAATTTTAAGGTAGAAAGTAAAATACTATTTATCATGGAGCAGTTATTAACTCCCGAGAGCGTGTAAACGCTATAGGGAATTAGTTCGAATACTATCCTGTCCGTGTGCCTGTGATTCAGACATCTCAGAAACTACCACCTAACACCAATTTGGCACAAGCTCCTTAGATGATTGGGATCTTTGGTATTTTTTTCTAAATCGGTCGACCACAACAGTTAGTAACCGTTACGATTTCAAAATGCAGCATACAGGATTTATACTCCATTTTCGACCAATAACATAATTCGAAAAATCCTAACAGAGAAAACGCCAAAATCACGTTTCTCTTGTAACTTTCGGATGAAATGGAATCCTGTCAATTTGTTTTAAACAAACGACAACACATGATAAGGTGCGCTTTCGGGAGTTGCATGTCAGGGGTTTTATACCTTTTAATTTTTACTTAATCCAAAATTTTACGTTTACTATACAAACAACAGCATAGAACTGTACTAGACAAATAACCTTTCCATAACACGAGATACGTTCCAAGGTTCTACTGAATTTTTTATCCATGGACAGAGTTAGAGCTGAACAGGATTATAATTTAGTAATTTAGTACCACGTGAAAACCATGCCGTGTGAACGAGGCATGTCGTTTTATTACAGAGCTTTGTTTACTTGTGAGTTATTAGTTTTTACTGTTATTGTCATTGTCAGTATCTCCCATCTTACAATATGGGGCTAAATACATCTTCAAACTCTTCCCTGGACTCTGAAATGGTGCGCTTAAGTTAAAATAAACTGCATCTGTAGTCACATAACATATTCACAGGAAAAAAAAAACATTTAATAAGAAAATAAATTGCTTTTTACCCATCGATTAAAATACTTTTAGTATCAGCACTATAGAAATCACACTTTTGATAAAAGCATATTATTTTGATGTTCTTTCAAGCGTATAAATTCACTTCTTATGGTTGATAGTTGGATGAAAAATCATTATTACAGAATAGTGACGTTATAGGCATGAATGAAGTCATTTTGGGGTTTTCATTTTTTCCTCCTCTGGAAACTATATAACTGTAACATAGAAACAGATTTGTATTTTTTCAATCTCGACAATATTTTTATAAAGCTTTACAAACATTTTTCACACAGTTATTTAAGTCACAACCTTGTTTGCTCTTTGTGTAAATAAAATATTCTTGATTCTTACAATCAAATTTTTATTTAAGAACAACTACAGTGTAACATGCTTTTATCAATGTGTTTATAAAACTGCAAAGAACCTTTGACATTTTAGCTGCTTTATAATTACACTTTTATTGATAGTACGTTAGCTATTTTGCAAATTAGTTGCCTACACTGCGATACGATTGCAAATATTTACCTTTCTATATTGCTCAACTAGTATACAATGCCATGCTTGCTTTCACCGTGGGAAATATTTATTTTGATAACGTGCTTAATGTTTCCTGTATTTCATAGGATCTCCAACGTAGATAAGATTTACGTGCATGTGGGGATCTATTTATCGTCATCAATTAAAGATACCTAGTCAGATTGCTAGCGAGTTTGAAAACTTGTCTACCTAGCTCGTTTGCTATCACCAACACATTGTAGAGCATCAACCAACTTACAGTACCCAATTTTGTTGCACAACGTCTAAGATACAAGAGCAATTTTAAAATCAAGTCGTTGACTCCGTGTGGATTTTAACACACTAAATGGAGTAAAAAATTGAATCTGACTGAAAAAAAATCCTCCAAAAGTGATGTAAAACTAGTGAAAAGGCATTGTTGAAAAATTGTGAGAACAGCCATGGTTTCAGTCAGTGTCATAAGATAAGACGGAAAGGAAAATGGAGATTACATGATGATAAAGTTACATGAAATATGACTTTCTGGTAGCGATAGATGACTGAAAGATAATTAACTTAGTGAGTCAAGACAAAGCCTTCTTCCTTTTTTGTATAACGGATAGCCGCAAAAATTTATAGTTCCAACATCATATAAACTTTACATCACAGCACTACATGCAGGCAACCTAATTTCATTGTTATTGTTTGCGCCATTAGTACCATTATATAATTTTTTGGGTACAGCAGGATGAAGGGTGGGTTTCGAAGAAATGCAAACAAAGAAGATCCACAGAGAAAAAATGGTGGGGGATTGGTAATGTGTGGGAGATGACAAAATCCTTTCAAGTTCGGAAATAACTGACTCGACTACTTAAGTCATATTTTATAAAAATGTATATGGAAGTGTTTGCTTTATATTGTATTTTGATATGCTTACATTACATAATCTACCAGAAGCGAGAAACCATTAATACCCTTCTTAAAGAATTAAACTGTTCTCGTGTGGTTCATAGTAGTTCGGTGACATGTATGTTCTCGTGTTGAACGACAACACTATCACAGACTGACATCTTATCTATATGAGAGACACAACGTCTAGTTTATTTATTTCTCAATTATTTTTTCATTTAAAGATTTTTCTGCTAAATTCATAAGGGAATGAAGGAGCAGTATACACGTAGTTCTTATAGTTTATAGTATAGCTCATAGTTAATGAGAATGTAGTAATTTCAGCATACAATGTCATTTTAAAATCATGCTGCAGGAGTTATATTGTCGGCGTCATTCAGCGAACGAGAAATCGTTTTCTACGAAAATGCATCCACCACCACCAACCCTTTGCTTCTCCTTGCTTTTTATCTTGCAAGTCCTCATCTTTCATATCCTTCCATGCATACGTAATTTTCTGTGAAAAGTCTAAAAACTTTGTAGTAACGGCTTAATTTCAGCTATTAAAAATAAGAATGAATAGAAACTTTTTTCCTTGCTTTCACTCAGAATTTAATGTACACAATACATCACAAAGCAAATTTCTACTTATGGAAGAGGGAACTGGTGTGTCTTTGCCTTTTGTTCTATTTCACAATCCCATCAAAAATTTATTCAATATTCAATAGTGCTACTCAAGCTAATTTATGCGTGTAATGTAGCACCCTTCGTACAATGGAAAATGATAAAACATTATGAATAGCACACAAATGGATACATATATATGTACATTAGTAGACATATACCTATACACAGTAGGAATTTTTATTTCTCTTTTGAGTTTTTTCTACATTTTTATTTCTTTCTGCGTGCAAAGCTTCAATTGCGACGAGTTGAGACGTGAAAATATTTCCTCATTATGATTCTTTTATTGCGTTCCAACTCCTTTGAGTGTTTTCCATGTCGATAATTTCGTGGAATAGAATTGGCCAACACGGATGATTTTCTCTTTTCTTTATTACGCAAACAGCTAGAAAACACAATAATAACACGCTGTGAGCAGCATAGCAACTTTAAACATATACGTGGTAACCATAAAATAAAAATTGGTTAACACTTGCTTCCACTTTCCCACATCCACAAACCTGGATAACCATTGTATTTTAAGCAATTTTGAGAATTTCCTATAGTCCTCGCTAATTATGATCTTGTCTTGATAATGTGTTTGTTTCTCTATTACAGTTAATTTCGACCATTTTCAAATATTGCGTGCCATTGGAAAGGGAAGTTTTGGAAAGGTAAGAACCAAAAGTTTTACGTTTTACCTCAATTTCCTTTCTACTTCATTATATCATGTTAAATGTTAGAGAATAATATCCATGATATATCCACAATAATAAAAACGATGGTGAGAGTATAATTTCATGTCTACGTAAATCTCAAGAAGGTGTGCTTTCTAAAAAGCACCCATACTAAGCATACTTATTTGCCAACAATGTTATACTTATGTCATGAGAAAAAAAACCATTCTCTGAATTTAGCTGAAAACATTTGGTTGTCATAGTCGAAGAAATGATGACGACCTTGGCACATCCGTAGCTCACACACGCATACACGCACACATAATACCAATATATTTTCATGATTGCTTTTTATTATCCTAACATGCCGACCTTGGGTTTCCACAGAGGTAGAGTAAGAGAAGAGCAGAACGTCTTTTGTTTATGAAACCAGATCATGTCTGCAAATCGCTAAAATGATTTATCCATTTCTATGCCAAGTTATTTGCTCATTGCTTTAGAAACGCTCCAATTCAGTTGTCTTGGGCGTTAAAATTTCTTCCAACACAATAGAGTCTAAAACATTAATGCTTTCACATCACCACATATTCAAAATAAATTGTTCGTTAAACTTTTCTTCTCCAAAGTTGAATTTTTTCCGCCCGTCTTCATTTGCCAAATCCTAGTTTGTTTAAATTTAACAACTCAAAATGGTTACGCCATCGAACAGCACGCGAAAAACATTTGCAAAGCTAGTGGGAAAGTAGTTTTCTTTCTTCTTTCTGGCTGAAATCCATTTGTCAAATATAATCCATTCCATCAAAGCTTGCTTAATCAAAGATAAACGATCCTTCCTTTCCGTTTCTTTGACAGCTCCGTACTTACTATTCATGAGAGGTTGTGTGGATAAAAATAAAAAAGAAAGGAAATCCGTGTAATTCTGATTTTCACACCAGACACACAACTCACATTCCATTCCATGATGCAGTCATTCATTCAACCTCACAATACCCCAAAAGTTTTGCTGTAGGTACTGCAAATAATAATTCTTGGAGAGCTTAAAATGCATCGTGCAAATACATTTCTAACTTACGACATGCATAAAATATTCAGCCCAAACATTGCATTTTTATTTATTCGTCGGTGGTACCACTGTGTCAGAATCGTAATTCTACCGTAACGTAATCGGGCTGAATGTTCAGCAACGAATGGATAGAAGAATGTCAGTTTCGTTTCAACAGTATTGGGCGAAAACATGATTGCCACGTACACACGTTCGCGCTCGTATACCAACTCTCATCAGTCTCCGTGAAACTTGAAATTAGCAGAAATCCGAGAGAAAAAATGTGCCGTATACTCTTACAATGACCTTACACAAAAGAATTTTTGGAGAAATAGCTAGAAAAAAACTAAGTCTGGTAGTTTTTCCGATGAAGGCAATGCAATGATAGTAGTGTTTGGCATGTTGGAATGGAATGGGACTTTAAACGAGAATACTTACTAGGACTATTGTGAATATAAATATGCGGAATTCATCACATAAAATGTATATACATATACCCAATGTATAAAATGAAATATATATATATATAAATATATACACACATGAACATATTGAGCACATGCCAGGCATGCAAAATTCGTTACATTCACTTACGGGAAGCAGACACTACGTTCGTTATTCCGGTATAGCTAAAGAAAAAAGATCGATACCTTCTTTAGAAGTAATTCATTATTGTGGTCGTGTCTGAAATTTGTATGAGTTTTTGTCATATACAAAATAACGATCATATCACAATCATTACTGTGCTTATATGAGAACTGAAGAGGATGCCGACGCACGTCTATCACTGCTATGACGCATAGTAATATTGCTATCTAATGATTTGTCGGTTTTTGTCATGAGGACGACAGGGTTTTTAAATGATGAAGAGTGAGTACGCTATATCTACACCTACGGCCCAAGTACACTTTCACGACGCACACGACTGTTGCTGCGTGGTGCCATTTCGTGCATGCAGGATAAAATTGTCTAATATTTCCACGGGAAAAGACATACCATGATGATGAGCATGGAGTCGACAGGGTAAACAACGGTTATCCCTGTCTTCATTCATTTATGCTTGCTTTCTTTCTCCAGTGGACTTATATGTGAATTTTGAAATAGTATTGCGTTAACACAATCGTTAGTTAGCTAGCACCTCACTCTAGCTTGCTGAATAGAACTGAAACCAATCACGTTTAATTTAAAGATAGTAGGAATTTCAGCGCACGACGGTGGTAAATTCTTGAAGCTCCACCTGTGCCATTGTCCCATTACAGAACACCTGTATACACCTACGTTCCAATTTGGAATATTAGTTCTGGGAAATGCATTCTCTACACCTGAATTAGTCACTTCTTAGCTTTTCAGGCGGATTTGCTTGTATGACCTCTTACAGATCCCTTGAGAATAAAAAGTAGGTCGAACTTTGATAATAAAAATCTGCAGTGTGTGTATTATTGCCCAAAAGTGGCGCATTTGTCAGTTCTTTGCAGTTACTTCAACCAGATGAAAATAAAAGTAATACACCGGAAATAAGAGGTTTACGCCCATATATTCAATAGATTAAATGGTTCGATTAATGTAACTCAGTCAATGCCAGATAGCAAAAGGCAATAGAGAAAGCAAAAGGGGACAGGCTTAAAGTTACCCCTGAAATTCGATTAGAAGAAAAAACCATTTTCAGCCTGGGGAAATGTCATTCTAAAATATATCATTACAACTATACTCAAAACTCAAAATATACTCAAAATACAATACATTGACCTTATTTCATCACCTGAAAATATTGGAAAACTTTCCCACTAGCCTGCATATATGATTGTATTATTATCAAGCGAATATTTCAACATTTTAACGCGTCACCACAGCAACTGTTCAATTCATAAACAAAAATTGATATAAGATGCATAAAATTACTCATAATATGATGCCTAATGTATAATTAAATACAAGTCGATGATTTGATAATATGCTAATTTGTTAATATTTCTGATTGTTTCACATTTTTATTAACATGTGTAATTAAAACATTTCTTATTTCCCCCATATTGACTGAATTGATTATACAGCATACACAAACTCAAGTTATACACGCGTTAATACTTTAAGTGATTTTCTGTTAGTACTTTAGGATTTACGAAAAGCTTCTTACAATGTCATTTAAAAAAAATATTTCCTTTGTCATAAAATGGTACTTTACTTAATACATTTCGTTTCCATATTATCATAAAATTTCAGCCTCAAGCATTTTAGTAACTATATTTCGAGTTTGGAGTTTCAGTATTGTTTGCACTTAAATCGTTATCATTCTCCCAGAGTTCTCATATTTACTTTCATTTATTAGAATATTTGTTTTTTGCGATTTAATGTAAACACAGTAGTGACTTCCTTCAACTGTTATTTTTAAAATTTTCTTATTGTGTTGTCAAATCTTAAAAATTGAATTTTGAAACATTATTTTTTGTTTAGCAGCTTCGACATAGTTTTGTCAACCTAAAACAATATCTTTTCTAATTATTATTATTTTTGTATTGCTAACTAGAGTTGCAAGCATGTACGGAATGCAGGGCAATATTTCGTAGGTATTCTAAGCAAACTGGGCCTCAACATTATAAACAACATCTTTTAACTTCCGAGTATTCCATGAATTTTAGTGAAAGTACCACAACAATCGACTCAAGTATATGTTTTATATTATTTATGTTATATATTCGAAGTCATTTTTAAGCCGATTGTTAGCGTTAATTGCAATTGAGATTTCAATTTTTGAAACTTACCTAACCTAAGCAACTGTTGCCGGCAGCACATTGTGATTTTATATTTTTTCATTATCATAGGTGCTTATTACTGTCATTGCATCGCAATCTATAGGCTATAGGCCAAATCAAAATACCATTACAAAACAAACTGCTTTTTCCTGCAGTTATTTACTGCAGGTACTATCTACCGTATTGCCTTGTAAAGGGCATACATAGATAGCTTATTTTCAAATAGGGATATACCAATATACATAAAGTGGTAGAATATAACAAACAGATAAATAAAAGAAGAACAGAACAGAAAAGGTCATAGGTGCTCGGCACTGTGTCCTCTGTGTTACGATTTCAGATTTATTTAGTATACATATATCGGTAGCATATTTGACGGCTCAGGGACCATAGTTTCTATTTACTATTACTGTACGAGGAAGGAAACATTGCCCGTTCCGACTGTATTGATTTTTTACTTTTCTATGTATTATTTATATTCTTGTTCAAATTTTGAAGACTACTTTCTTATTTTATTTATTAACATTATAACATAACCACTACAGTATGCTTAAAGATTTTGCATTTATTATAAAAGATCAAAATATTTTCTTTTCCAGCTGGACCATCCGTTCTTGGTAAATCTCTGGTTTAGTTTCCATGGTGAGTGATAATGTATTATACCTTAACCTTTGTTACTTTTTATGTAAACTTGCGCGTCCATGCAAATCCTTAAAACATGGAATAATAATACATAACAAGAAAGGGAAACTGCCATTTGCCAACACGAAGAATGGAATTATCTGTTACTGATCAAAACTTGTAAATGTACCAGTGTATCTTGACAACAGGTCAAACGTGCATATTTTATATACTTTTAGCGACTCTTACCGGATGAAAGTGAAGCTTGGTACCAGAATTCAAGTTGAATGTTCTCATGTGCACAATGGGCACATTCAGTTTTTCTACAAAATAATCACAAGCATTTCCACTCTGTCCTCTAAGGCATAAAGGGGCCAGTAGCCAGTTTAAAACATTCAAACTTATAAAACCTGAGTATCGGAAGAAGCTATTTGAATACGAGCCACCACACACATGAAGCTTCAGGGTCTCGTCGTGTGGCTATTATTTATACTCAACTTTTCATCATAGATGTATTATAATGGTTACATAACATTCCAAAGCTAAACACTATACTATATCAATCATGTGTGGAATATATATTATAACCGTGATTCACGACCGCTCCGACCGACTTCCCTGTAAACTTTCTTTTGTGGATCTACTGACGAGGCGCAATTGCAAATTACGGAATTGGCTAACGATTTTTTCTAGCCGTTAGCTGAACTAAACTAGCTTTCATGGCTAAATATTTACGGATATTCTCTCCATTGATCAAACAAGCCTGTCTGTAGTAGTGTAGTATCAAAAAAATCAAGCGAAAATTGGATATACATGCATACCCATGCAATTCATAAATTGAGGACCAACGATTTGGAACAGTGGCCAAGCTATCATATCACATTTAGCTCCCTTTGACCCCAGGCTCCTAAAGAAAAAAAAACGAATATGGCATGTGTTTGGAAGTTATTGATTTGGCTGGTTTAACTGAAAGTAGAAATGTCATCAATGTCCCTGATATAACCGGGGAAACTTCGCCCCTTATGAAGTTTACTGTGGTGAATTGTGCGATGTTCTAATATGCATCAAAACATGAACGACGAGGGACATATTTTGATGTATACTACTAATCAATCAATCAATACTCCTTCTATGCGAATTTCTGTGGATGATATAGTTTTTTTTTCATCTGAATATCAGATAGCCCAAATTACATACATATTATATCAACAAGAGTTTATGAAGGTATTCGTACATATTGCTGCCGTATTTTAAATAAACTACTTTGCTGTTTCATCACTGCCAAACGTCTGGTTAGAATATTTGGACGAGTTGCCAAAAAAGTGTGCCACCAACTTTCCAACAAGGAAAATTCGTTGACTACCACCAGCAAGGAAAAACTCTGCGCCGAATGGGAGTTGGGGATAGCAAGGGATATTACGTGGATTTGAGTCTCTAATCAAGCAATATAAAACTCCATAGTAGTATAGTAGTATTGGTGGTGATTGTGGTGTACGTACAACAACTTTTATGGTCGTAACGAATAAAATCACCAGGAATATTTTATATGAATATAATATGTAGATGAACAAGGAAATTGCTCATGGTAAACAAGAAAAGTTACATTTTTTTTGAAGATGGGTAAAAGTCATCGACGAAATTGAGGTTCCGCCTGCTAGTCACTGTAACTTGTAAATCCTCCTTTTTCTCTAGTTCTTGGCACTTGGCGGTGTTGATTGCCTGCATGCCCGCGGCTGGACTATGTCTGGTCCGGTTGGTTGAACACTGCTAAATAAACTATGGTAGATTGACTTTTCTGTACCTACTATCACAAGTTCTGGAAAATATTACAAAAGCGATTCTTTAATGAATATCTATTTTGAGATGCTTTCGTTTTGAAATTATCAGCAACCCAAACCACTTATTTACTACACTTTGTAATAACCGATATGCTTACTTGATAACAACTTCAAAATATGTATCGATAAGGATTAGGGAACTAAGCCACTGGATTCGTTATTGTCATGATCGGTTTCCATTGAAATATTCTAGGAAAACATACCTAAGGAAAGAGTTGCGCAACTTATAATTATAATAATGATGAGAAAATGTTCTTGTATTTTTTTCTCTGCAAATACGTGGAAGAAACTAAAAGTTTGATTGGGAAAATGAAAATCTTTTCTGATGATGAACGATGCCAGAGGAGGGCTTGGTTGAATCGCTCCATCAATATCACTATGTATGTATGTATGTACTAGTATGTATCCGACTAACCTTACTCGAATCTAAAAAATCTAGACCTTAGTTATAGTAAAAAATTGCAAATATTTATTCAACAACAGTGAGTTAATTACTCACTTCACCTATTCTATAAGTTCCAGGAAATCACGATTGTCTACCTAGAAATTCAACCACCAAAATTTCAGAAAAGATATTGCGTCAATGGAAAAACTTAAAAATAGTTAGTTCAATGTTTAGGAGAGCATATTTTAGCACATGATAAAAAAACACAGGATTTATTATCACTAGAAATGTTTTTAGACTTTCTCTTGATTCAATGATTTTCCTGAAAATTAACATCAACATGCTAAACTGCATTTTATTTCTGATGTGTTTGGAAAAAATCCCATAAAAGGGATCCATAAACTGGTTATTTGCTAAAGTTGTGTTTGTTTATGCGTTGAATTATGTACACACAATTTAACTTACAAACTAAGACTACAAATACAAAGGCATATTGGCATCAGTTAAAACAGCTTAGCTTGTTTTTCCAAAAAACAAACTTTTCACTACATGTGGGCTTTCACTGCAGTGAAAATTGATTGAACCCAACTTGACAGACATTCACTAACTTTCCCCTTTTTTCTCTAATCATTTATGTAAAACTAACCTTTATAGCGCTTATAAAAGACGAAGGTACATAAAGATACAGTCATATTTATCCGTTACCTTTTCCTCAGGGAGATATTGTCCCGTTCTCTAAGGGAAGATTGTCAACTAGTCCAAAATAAAAAGATACGCTATAAAATTAACCGAGTTCGTTTGTCAAGATAATACTCCGGACAAACAAGGGAGTGAACAGGAATAATAACAAGTGCATCTTCGGTATTCATCGTTTTAATCTTGCTAGGTAACCTACACTTGAAAATTATTATGCGATCATAATTTCTTGACTTTCCTTATTTCAAAAATAGATTCATTTAGAAAAAAAGTAATATCGTTATTGTTAATAACAATATCCACTCAATTGGTATAGCCTTATTGATAATTTATTCGTCCTATTAAATTTTCTGGCATATGCTAAAGAAGGCAAAACTCCTAAATTATGCCATGGCGAATATGAAAAATAAATGTGTTGCTTGTCTCCTGCTGGCAATAATCATAATCAGGGATTGTTTCTTATTATAATATTAATGAATTCCTTCATAGACATAACGTTACCTGGTTTCTGTTACTACTGCTACGTCCTACATTATAATTTTTCTTTACCGTTAACCGTAACACTTTATGAAAGGGGATGATGTTATGCTATCTTGTTTATGAATCTCCTGATGTTTCAGCATTTTCCCATTTACTTAAATGGGAACGAACAAGTACCAAAGAAAAACAACTTGTGAACTAAAGTATATATAAGCATCGTATACCTATATACCGTTGAAAAGGAACAACTATATGAAATTTAAATCACCTTCCATTTAAAAAACAGCGAGGAATGAACATCTATTGTGCACAGTGTTTATGCATGTATGCCGTCTTAAACCTCAAGAGTTCCTGTCCCACTCTACTTTATCTAGAAATAATAATAGGCAAGGATGGAAACACGCAGTGATAGCAGGTTGTATACGCACGTATGCACACTCGTTGGCCCATGACTATAAATAATTAATTGAAGATATATTTTTCAAGAAATGAAGTTATATGTCATGCATTCCCTCTTCCATCTGTAAGTTTTTTCTGTGAGCTAAGCATATTTGGTGGTGCTGAGACATCGGGATAAGAAATACAGAGACGAAATGGTTTACTATATTCAGGTCAAATGGGGGGAAGAAAAGAGAAAATATGAGAGACAACACAGAAGAGGATAGTACGTCTGACAGTCAAACCTATCTTTTTAAATATTAATGACGATAATTTTACTAGAAGGAGAAAATGTGTGTGTTATGCTTACCTGCCTTCAAGGAGAAGAGAGAAAATACGCATTGATTTGACATGGAAATGGTTAGACTGATGCACGAAAGGTTTATGAAATTTAAATGAAGTTGTGATCATCCGATTGCTGGTTTTAATATAAGATACCCTCCTGTTTTGAGTGATGAAGATCACCTAGGAGGTAGAAGTTAAAATAAGCAAGTTGAACTCCAAAGTGAGAACAGGGAAAATGTTGCCCTTTACCGAAATGAAAGGTTGATTGTGATGGGATTAAATATAGTTTAGTGGATATAATTAATCCACAAAATGGAGAGAAATATTTAGTTCCAAAAACATGATAATTCTTTTCATTCTGAGATGGAAGATGCATGTTGGTTGTTGAGTGCCTTTCCCGTGAGTGAGTATTTATTCTAGTTGTTAAGAGACAACAAATTTCCATACAAGTCGAGTTAATGGAATAGGTACTCGAGTAAACTAGTTGAATCTACTTATTTGCAATCAGACGATAGAATTGCGTTGTATGCAAATGAGTAAACAAATTGTATAGAACATGTTTGCTTGTTATGCTCGACCATGCTTGTGTTGAGATGCTCCCAAAAAGTAGAAACTTGTCCTTGCTGTAGAATAATTTTCATCGAAATAATGGCAGTAACTTTGTGAAGATGAGCAATTGAAAGCCACGAGATAAAAATTAATATAAGGATGAACGATGAATGAATGGTTTTACGTGCCCAAGCCTAATCACAACAATGGAACACGCTTTCCCATTTCCTTCACAGTCAAGTACACTACCGAAATCATCATTCTTCATGTTGAAAACGACCACATGCCAGGGAAAAAATTAGAGAATTTGGCTTCATCACACGTCAATGGCTTCTAGGTAAATGCCTTTACTTTTAATCTCAACCAGAGTTGCCGATCTTACTCTTCTTCTCCGTCCTATTCACTCTGTCTAAGAACGAAATCAGGAAAGAAGTTAGCCAGGTTAAACTTTGTGCACATACATAAAGTAAAAGCGTAATGTACAAAGCGAAACCGTAGTGAAGGTGGTACTACAAACACACACCACTAGTGCTTCTAATACTATACTACTAGTAGTTAAATAGTAGGTAAACTCTTGAGCAAGTTTTAAAATATATTTCTTCAGTTTTCAGTTAAGATTGTAAGGTTTAAAGGGCATCCAACAAAACTATACTCCCAGAGCGGAATTTTAGTTATCAAAAGGGAGAAAGGTCTTCGTGTAGTAATAATAAAATGAAATATGAACGCTGTTGGGAGTAAAAAAGCATCTTGTGTATACTATCCCATTGAAAAGTTGCTGTATTACACGATGCACACCAAGCATGTACCTAAGAAAAAGAACTTGTATTTCTTTTCACCAGGACCCTTTCACCATTCAGCCTCCACTCCAAAAGCCTTTTACAGTGTACCAAACTATGATGCATGTGTGTGTATGTGTGTGTGCCATAGACCTACTTCTCCCTTTCTCTCCCTTTTTATTACTGAAAAGTGCTTTGTGAATGAACATGTCAACAGCATTTAAGAGTCTTTTGTTCGCCAAAAAATATGAAAAGTCCACAAGTGAGTTCGCACATAACTCTCACAACATCAGAAGTAGAAGCATTACAATATCATAGAGAAGCAAAAGGATGAACCAACCTTTCTGACTTATGTATTTCCCTTTTTCATCTTCATTTATCTATCTATTCTCACTCATAAGTTCATAATATTAGTACTTCATTACACTTGAATGAAAATGCAAACAAGTCACAAGTCTGTACAAGTGCATGCGTATGTGGCTGTAATATATACGCCTCTTTGTATCCAACTAAAAATCTCGACTAATAATCGATGCCATCCTAAGTCATTCATTAAAGTCAGATGAGTACTTTTTACGTGATTTTTCTGCACACTATTATTCAGGGTACCGTAGTTTACTGGTGCTTTCCCGTCCCATGGTACAAGTTGTGCTTGTATAACGCGTACCAACCTTTCTGTTTTTCATCCTATTAAAACCTATTCCTCTATTACGCAGTGGCACTTAATTTATGCGAATGTTTATTTGTCTTTGTGTCATTGAATACGATATCTCGCAAAGGGTTTAGTATGTTTTGTCGTGCTCTGTTTTACCAGAGGTGATGTATTTACATATTGACTGCTACTACGGGTGGGTAATTTCGATACCTTGAGGTGGGACAATTGCCCGAAATTGTTATTAAATTTTCTCAATCAAACCTTCATCAATTTTTATGAAAGCCTTCCCGCTGCTAAGGCCAGTCAAAGTTTCGATTATGACAAAAACCAGAGTTTTGTATTGAGATTGTCATTTCTAATAGTTAGTGTATATCTGTCGCTACTTTTCAACATTTGGATTTGGAGTTTTTTAAATAGGGTATTTATTTTCTCTTTTATGTTGACGCATTTCCAGCAACTTGAATGCATGTAGGTTACAGCTAAAATATTCGTGTTTTTTTATTACATGTGTCATGTTACCTGATCAAACACCTCATTTAATATATCATTACGGCGAGGTTAAAACGTAGAGGAGAAAGAGAGTGTGTTCCAAATGAGGTGAAAGGAGAACTCACACGTGAAAATAATAAATTATACTAGTGTCGTGTTGAGATGAATGAAAACCATTTGCTGATTTGTTTGCATGCAAGTAAGCAATGCCTCCGTTCTGAACTTTCTTATTTACTTTGACTCTTAGCAAAAGGGTAAGGATCAAAGAAGTGTGGTACAGAAAATGCACTTTCTTTATTATTTTCCATAAAAATGTTATTACAGTGTTTATTATCGCTAAAGCATTACATTCTCATAAAAAAATTGTTCATTACATGCTATATGCCTACTTTATAGTGGTAAACGTTAGATTTTATTGTTGAACAGTTAGAGTGTTATTATCATAATATTATGGAATGTTCAAGGAAATCAAGCATCTACCCTTTTCTCAAATATTCCAGAGCCAGTCAACTATTTCATATTCACTGCAGTCTAGTCACAAACTATTTCTCATCTATTGCGTCCTATTTTTAACCGTGCCAAATGGGCCTATGAATTGGTTTTATGCAATGCAATAATATTATAAGCAGCACAACACCAATTCAGTATATTCAGTACAAAGTGGAATGTACATTTAAATAAGTCATGCAAAACGCTCACACACACACTTAACTCGCTCAGGATACACACACACGTACAAGTAGCAGGAGAAGAGGAACATGTGTGTGCCCAGGGAAATAATCGTAAATTGTTTTGTGTATTCAGGCAGGAGAGAAAAAAGGTATGTATGTAGATAGAGTGAAGTCGGGAAAAAGAAACCAGAAAAAAGAACAGTAATTCTTTTCTCCCGTCAGTTTCTTAAATATTCAACCCTGCATGCAATACGCAGAAACATCGTGTATCTTCATACTTGGGCCTGCACCTTTCACTTTTTGTGCAATATTTCCCTATCCCAAGCTGATGTTCATGCACAATTCTGTAAACAGAAAATAAATAAAAAGTGAAAAAGAGTCGGACAGACAGACAAGGAAAGTTAACTGCTTCTTCGGAATTAGCGGTAGTAAGTAGTAGAAAAGGTGGAGGGAGTAATAGCAATGGTACTCTCACGTAAGGAAAAGCCACCAAGACAACAAGCGAGAAAGAAAGCAGGGGAGAAGGTAAAACTTGTCCAAAGTTAAATATTTAATGAATCTTATTTGGAGAGAATGGGCAATTAGAAGGAAAATGGGTAGAGAAAAAGAGAAGACCGTGAGTATGTGGCTTACTCCTACGTTATAATATTTATACATGTACAAGCACGAAAGTAAAAATACTACACGCATTATGCATGCAGCTCGGTGTTTGTAATTCGTATGTGTGTAGTTGCAAAAAATTCGCTAGTTGCGTACTTGTTGTGCCGGTTACAACTTGCGAAGTATATAAAATGGGTGTCATGAAAAATTGGAGAAAGTAGAAAGGCAAAGATCATTTTTTTCTACGAAATGAGGAGAAAACTCGACTGACTGACTGAGTGGGAAAAGAGAGGGACAGATGGAAAGTAAAATGCTTTCTAACCCACTTCACAGAATCAAAAATGCTCTACTTCACTTTACAGTTCACTTTATCTGACATAATACACATGTTAGCAATTCATTCAACCGTAACTGCACGGTCTTTTCCTCTCTTACATCGGTAGCAACATTTCGAGTGGTTCTCTCTGCATACTGCACAACATAATATTTCTTTCCTTTGCCATTTACCTATCTTCGCCATAACAGATTATGTATCCCGTTTACAAGTGGTAAATAATAACAGTATTTGGTAGCAACCAAGTTGTAGTGGAAGCCTAAACTATGACAGCTTGAATATTATTGTACGTTACTAAAATATTATATGCCTATACCACCACAGCATGTGTCATACTTCACTGTTATTTTTATGATTTAAGTGGAAAGAATGAAGGACTATCTTTTGAGTAAATTCCAAGCAAAGGAAACTGTCAGGTTCAGTTCTTAAGCCAGTACTACACTCCTACCTAGTCATTTAGCAACAGCAGCAAAAAAATTTCTGGCAGTTCTAAATAACTGTGCCTTACAGTTTCACTGGGTACACTGAGAAAGCCGTTGTAAATTCTAAAGCCCTCTCGTGTAATATAGTCATTTTTAAGGAAACGAGCCACCTGAAATAAGTTAATTTTCGTCTAGTAATGCCATTATCATCCCCATCGTCATCGTCTTTTTCTCCTATTCTTCGAGCAACCTCACTTCCATGTTCATGCCTTTATAGTGCACATAATATATTTACATATTCTATCTGGCATTGCAATTTATTTAGTAGCGGAAACTTTCATAGTTTATCATTTCTGATTGTCCGCCGGTATTTGTGCCCGTCTGTTGGATATTTTTGCAACGTAAATATTTACGGGTTATTTTCATAGGTACATAAAGGAGCTTTACAGGTATGGTAGTCTCCTGTCGATCTTAGACCCTTTGGGACAAACCATGAAGAGAAGTGGTCCAAGAAGTTTTATGCCTTGCTATTACGTAATATTTGTATTGAGTAGTCTCACGGAGGTTAAAAGTTTGTGAACTTTTGCATCCACGCTTGGGATTGCATCAGTGTCATTTAGGTCGTATGGTTAGAAGAATTAGTTCGGGTGCCCATAGTGTGAAAAATTACGATCATATTGATGGAGTGTGTTGAACTGAGCAGAGTCCTTACTTACGCTACTTCGTTACAACCACTATTCCGCGTTTATTATTCTTTTAATATTGCTATCTCACGTTAAATAATCCAAGTCTTCCTCGTCACGAATGAGTGTAAAAGGAAGAAGCAAGGGAAGTTGGTGGTGGATATTCCTGGCGCTGTGTTGGCGCGCAAGAAAAAAGGCAGAGTATTACCATGTAATCTACCATTCTGTTTGTTATTATCGTTTCAGATGAAGAAGACATGTTTCTCGTACAGGACCTACTTCTTGGAGGCGATTTAAGATACCACCTCATGCAAAATGTTATGTTCCCACCGGAAGCTGTTAGAATGTAAGAAATATAATGGAACAATGAACGTTTTAGTGGCATTACCGCCGCCACTATAACTCGAAGCAAAATAGTTCTCATGACGATGCTCCTCATGCTTTATTATATGAAGGTGGTGGTGGTGAATGAAAGCAAGATTATTGCGCCCATCACACTCGCTTTGTACTCATATGATTATTGTAGTATTTTATTAAATGACGAAAGCTCTTCACTGACATCACGATGTCTGTCTGTCTGTCCGCGCAATAACTCGAGAACCGCTTAACCTTTTTTAGTTCTGCTTTCGCCAATCGATAATATATATCTCTACACAATGGTACATGATGGTGCATTTTTTAAACACGTTGGCCAACGGCAACCCCTAGACACAGTTACATCTTCGAAATTTTCAGCGACAAAATATTTCAACGGTATAACAATTTTAGGAACTTTTAAGGCGAAGGTTGGGAAGCTTGGCTTTCGTCTTTTTGCTATGTTAGCTTTGCTGAATTTATTAGCTGAGGCATGCAAAGTCAAAGTTTTTTATATACATTTTTGCAAAGTATTTAGTGGTAGTCGTAGGAAACCATTTTCTAGAGGATGAAGCCACGAATGTAATAAACAGCAGAAGGTAATGTGTACAACATAAACTATTGTTAGTATTACTGCCCCAGTAGTATCACTAAAATTCTATGCGGTACAACTTTATGTAGTATGATTTTACTTTTTTATTGCTACTAACTTCCTACGTACTTTCCCAATTCAGTTTGGTAGTTTCATAATACACTTGAAATAAAAAATGCTTTCTTAGACCAAGACACTGCACCCTGATCGCTTGATCGTGTTGCCACAAGATCAGGCCATGGATGTACGTACATATGTGTACAAGAATGCAAGAATCATCAATGTCCGAAACTTGAGACAAGAGAGAAACTATCTTAG
>JAHZMV010007132.1:0-12255 GCA_027743765.1 Coecobrya sp. COE2
TTTTAAATTTTGGTTCCCACCCAAATTTGGACGTTCTGATGGATGACCCCTTAATTTTCCGATATTTGGTAATGTACACCGCCGAGCCTTGTACGAGATCATTGTGTGCTCATTGTTCAAACATATTTATTCAATTTTCCTGCTCTTATCAAGGTCGGATGCCGTTTGTACCAGAATTAATCATTCACCAAAACCATGAATGTATGAATGCAATGCAGCAAGATCTCAATTTGTTTTATTATTTGCATACGCCGTTTACTTTCTCGCTTTCGTGCAACCTAAAGACAAATATGACATGCATAATACAGTCATAAACATTATGAATGGATGGATTATGGCTCACTCAGGAATCAACAGTCAAGCAAACACGGACAACTTTATAATTTGGGTGCTTTTATGGAATTTTCATTGTGATTGTTGAGAGCGGATGATGAAGATTTAGTTTCAGTGTACGGATGTTATGACCATGTCGATAATGATCATGTTTACGATGTGTGCCTATATACTATTGTGCTGTTTCCGTTTCTGCCTCATCGATTACAGTACTTTATCTAATTTTACGACTGCCTCTAGCTCACATGTATATACAACGTTGGATGATATGCTGTTGTATATGCAATTGTTTCATAATTTTATTATGCACAAATAAATGTAATGTAAGTATGTACTTCGTTTGTTGAACTCAACAAGATAAACAATCGTATCACTTATTATGGATCATACATATAATCTAGAAGTTAGATACATACATACACGATTTCCCTTCCAAGCAAGCTAATAAGTTATGTATGAAGTAAGACATAACTTATTGCTCAGCTTGTGGAAAATAGATAGATAGACATTCACAAACAGAACTGTCGTGTTCTTGTTGTGTTTCGAATTGAAGAGGCATGTTAGAAAATACAAGCTTAACATTTCAATGTGGTATGAAAGCATACTCCGGATTGTTATTTCCCCTATTCCACTTTTCTCTTCCTAATCCGTCTACTTTTCCTCTCACATGAAAATGAAGAAAAACATTGGGATTTGGACGTGTTTCATGCATATTTTACCTGGGAGAGAGAAATAGAAAGCACAATTATATGTATATCGCTTGCTATACTTGTAGACAACTGTAATGGGGGTATTAGAACACAATATATTGTTTATCTATGGGAAACTCTCTATTATCCGTTATAAATGTTGTAACACGTGAATTTGCTCCGGTTTTTCGTCAGAATGCTAGATTGTTCCTTGCTGGGACAAGAAGCAGCCATGTCTGGGCAAGAGTAAGAGAGTGCGAGAGAAAGTATGTTAGAGGAAGGAAACACTGAAAACTAGAAGTCATCCATCTTGGTCAAGCCTCCCAAACCGGACATTATTGTTATATGGATGTACACACACATACACTTCTTTTTCGCTTTTGTTCTTCTTTGCTAAGTTCAGCTTGTTTACCGGTATATTTCCCTTGTCGCAATGTATCTTGTTTGTTTCATTGAAAAAAAGAGAAAAGGAAAGCACGCAGCAGAGCGGGGGCAGCAACAGTGATGCAATCAAACTAAGCTAAACGAGTTCCCAGAAACAAGGAAACAATGATGAAAATGTTTCGATAAAAATCTGCACTCTATACCACTACAATACCTGAACAATGCAAAAGGCTAGGGGAACGTGAGACACATCTTGATTATTTGCATATAAATGGAGGCCAGAGTCAGGAGTATGATTCTTTCTTTTTATTTGGCTTTTCAATTTCACAATTAGAATGTTAATGACGAAATGGAAATAAAAGCCGAAATTGCCAATAAAATTGCTAAACAGACTTCTCATATACGAAAAAAATGTTTTATGTGCTTTCATGATGGTGGTGTTGATGACAAAGGAAAGGAGATTGCATAGTTTATTGGTGCAAAAATGTATCCATATACCATATATGAAAATAATATGGCAAGAGAATTTTATACAACATGAGTATCACGGGTATATAGAAAGATTATCTTAGGGCATAAAACGGAAAGCAGAAGTGGAGGCCAAAAAACAAGATTATTGCATGTCCACCGTCATTCTAACGCACCAGAGAAAGACTCGTTTTTACACACACCACTTATTAACGACTGTATGGTGATATGTGTGGGTTTAGTCCCTACTCTTCACGGAGACGAGATAGGAGGAAAAGCACAATAATAAAAATATTTTGCTTTATATCCATCGCCATCAACCCGATTGTATTATGGTCATAAAGAAATTATACGAACCTGGGTGAGGTAGGCGGAGAGTAATAATAATATTATTATTATCATCATTATTGCTATTAAAGCTCTTATGAAATTACCATACTAAGCCGTATTATTCTACCTTTACCAAAAGGGTAAAATTCAATATAACTTGTAACAATGCCAGCATGCAATCATAATGTAGGGAATTGAGATGTCTATCTTTTTACATGCATGCAAAACTAATATGATAAAATTTGACATGTCGTGTATGCCTATACGATTGCGTTCTCGTGGAGAGACTCGGTCAGTTGAGAATAAAAAGGAGATAGAGAGAGAGGAGTAGTCTTTCCAGTTCAGTTGCATGTCACCAAATGAACTGAATACATTCCAGTAGTAAGAAGCAATGTCGATTGGGAAAAGCCACTATAGCACCAGACATTACCACAAAACACCCCAATACAATTCAAAGTTTAATAACATTCCATTGTGAAACTATATGTACAGGATATACATACATACTTGTGCTTCGTTTTCTTTCGAAAATAAATAAAATACCTCCTACAAAAATGGAAGCTCAAAGTCAGCGGAAGATCTTTACACGATACAATAGAGAAAAAATACAATAAGCAGATACACCTACATACGTTTATGTTGGTATAAAACATAGAGCTGGTGATAATCCGACAAGAATAGCTTTACTCAACTTTTTTATTTTTACTTTTATTATGGTCATTCCGGTTTATTTGTACAAGGCCTCTTCTCTGATACCATTCCAAATATGTTTCATGTAATGTCTGTCCTATTCCGTTTGTAGTGCTGTTCGGTACGGTGCACGTGGACTATATTATGGCTTTCGCTCTTTTATTCCATTTCAACCACTTGAATATGCAGCGACATTATTGCTTTTACCACCAGTTTTCTTGCGCACACCTCTACTTATTGCAATTGCTATTGTAAACTGAATGATCTTATCAACATTGGAGAGGAGAATTCAGCTTTGTTGAAGCACTATGAAAACATCGATTGTCATTGTCGTACGCATTTCGCTACGGTCAACGCTCTATTTACGTTATATTGCAAATGTCAATTGTTAAATGCCTTCTGATCATTATTAAATTAAACGATTACGAAGAAAGGGACAGATTCCAGGAATGACGTATATGTGTAAAGTTCAAACACTGCATTGCAAGCTTTCTCCATTTAAGCATATCAAAATATTCTCTGGTATATATAAAGTTTTGCATTACAGGCGAGTATGTTCTTTAAAAAATGCCAAGAAAATTACACACAACACACAAGTTTACAGATACTATCTTCAAGAAATACTGGTACATTTTGTAAAATTATAACACTGAACTGAGTGATATTCATAATAATTACAATGATTACAGTGCGTACGCTACAGAACTAGGTAGTACACTTCATACTATATAAGCTTAATAATGAAGTTCCAAATTTTAACAACTAAAGATGCATACTTGCCAAAGAAGTGGGTTTCAACATGATTTACGTAATCTCACGAACCCAGTCTTGTTGGATTCCAACTGTTTTCATTTAATTCCGTAATATTTACTTTCACTCTGCAACTATAAAAACCCTGAACTTAAGCCATATTCAAATATAATAACCTTGTGTGTAAGTCTTTACAAGCAAACAAATCTTGTTCAAGCAAAAAAACTAAAATAAAACTAAAACATTTTATATACGCGTACTTGCACTTTTTGTGCATTTCTCCCCTCACCATCATCACTAAAATGAAAACCAACAAGATCACCATGATATGTATTTCTCCTGTCTAATTTTGTTTGGTCTACTAGAGTTTGAGCTTAATTCATGCATAAAGCATAATACACATAATACTTTATCTCATAAACACAAATTCATTTTACATCTTGCGCTAAGCAAAGATAACATCTAGTGTAAAGAAATGCCAAGTACAAAGCACAACAAGAGAAGCACTAGAAACAAACAAGCAAAACAAAGTTTAAGCGTTCATTTTCTTTTTCCTTCCTTCCTTCTTCCACACACCAAACAGTCGCCGCCAACGCCATTACTTACAAAAACAGTATTTTTCTATAATAACATAATTTTTTTCTTCGTTATTTCCATTTGATCTTCCTCGTATCATTTCAGCAATAAGCACATTCCAGAGGCTTTTCCTGTTTCAACAAAATCCCATGTTTGAACAAAATACCAGATCCACAATATTCATCCTAACTCTAGCTGCTTATGCACTTTATGTAATATATTTAACGTAATGTGAACATATGTATTTTATTATTTATCTACAGCATTCATACTTTCATAATGATCAGATTTATAGCACTTAGGCTAAAACTTACACTTGAACATTCTTCATACTTACAAAGTGCGGAACATAGAGTTGTAATCCTGGGGAAAAATCTAAATGGCATTCGCTCTTCTTTCATGATAGCTTTTAGTTAGTATACGCTAAATTACTAAGCCCTGGGCTATGTATTTTGTTACTTCTATATTTATATTCATAAAAGTGAAAACGGACATGTAAATATGTATATGTGCGGTTTTCCTTGCACTCTTCATACGAAATAACTCATGATTATCATTAAACTTTTAAACTGATTTACACACGCATACATATGCACCCTATCGTTACTGCGTATATAATAAGAAAGGAGCAACAAGAAGCTAAACCGCAATTGCAAACATTAAGCTACTGCCAAAATGCCTTTAATTCTGGCACTGGTTTCTTTGCGGCTACATGCATTTCACAGTCTGGAAATTCCCCGGACGAAAGTGAATTCTATGTCTGCTCGGTAATAAATACAAGAAAACAATTTGAATACGCCTTAATTTCTCAGGGTTTTTGGCAGTGTGTCCTAAGTTGGGCTTATCACCACCACCATCATGGTCCTTGTCATATGGAACGGAATAGTGTAGTTGTTGATGATGCGAGATGAGAGCTTTTTAGAAAAATAACCTTGACTTTTGGAAGTTATAGAAGTGTGTTGTGAAATATGCATGCATGTGATTGCTTACTGGAGTGGTTTTATATTAATCTGTAGACTTGAGACAAGAGACATTTTGTCACTTGCACTTCTACGCGTACAATAATTAAGTAAATATGGATGTATATATAATAGCAAATGCCATAAACAAAATAATAACAAAGTAGAAACTAGACTCATATTCATATACATTGAGTCTCGTACACACATTTCGATTTCCTATTTCTAAACGTTTTTGAATACTATTTTAAGCGATTGAGTCTAGTTTGCAAGTGCCTTCTGTCGAGAACATCTCCACTACATCAGCAAGCAGCATTTCTGGCAGATTATGAAAAGAAAGTATTTGCTGACGACGATGACGATGGAAAGGATATAAAACTAAAAAAGAAGGAAAATGGAGGAAAAGCTCATTAGCGTAATGTAATGCCCTTAACAAAGAAAACAATAGAAGAGAAAATAACACTAGACAAAGCTAGTATTATATATAACAAAACTACTGATTCCTGTTAAGCACTCTTCCAAGCGCTCTTCTTTCATTCCAAATCAAAATGAATTTTTACGTACATTTTTTTTCTTTTTGCTATGCATGCCCTCGGATTTTTATCCTTTTCAGCAATAAAGCTGGCTCACGCCTCAACAGAATCTGAGATTTTCATTTTAAATACGCTAGACAAAACGACGAAATGAACAAAATCCTTGTTCCCTATTACAACAGCATTCTCTCCCCGCGTAGGACTAAATAAGCGAACTCTTCTACATCACCAAGCCGTACAAAATGCCAAAAAATATAATGATAATAATAATGAAGAAATGCAATGCAAAAATTGTCTGTACTCGAGAGAGCTTTAAAAATTACAATCTCGTTTGGACAGAATATGGTCTAACAATCGGACTGGGGTGGATAATACCATAATACGTAACCTGCTGGATTACTATTTCTCTGTTACTGGTTAAAAATTACTATAAAACTGGAAGGAAGGAAAAGGGGAATGATATGAAGATGGTTCTTATGATGCTTTTTAAGGTTCTGTTTTGTATATACTTTTGTCTCGAAAAGAAATGCTTTGGAACTCTTCCAGTGAAAGAACAAGGGAGAAAGTACATAAAAAGGAGAAAAAACAGTGAGAGACACCACGGCCACACGTACTTTCACCACCATTGACATTACTACAACCGAGTTGCTACTAATACAACAGCAATATCTACACACACGCATTCTGAAAGGGATGCATGCATGCCTGCTTTTCCTTTTTTATGCTTGCATGCATTTTAAAAAGTGCACTACTTGGGATGCTTCTAGATGAAAGGGAAAATGGAACGAAGGAGAGAGAAAAGGGAGTATTTACGAGCCATTGCAGCAATGTCATGACAGGGCATGTGTATTTTGTATGAGAATGGTCATACAATAAGTCACAAGACCAGACAAAAACTTGACTTAAGACTAAATGTATAGCATCTATGTTGTTTTAGTATTTTAAGATGGTTTTGTTGGCTAACACGATGAATAAGGAAAACAAATTTAAAGAAAGAAGTGAAGTAAAGTGGAGTGGTTGTAGTTTTTATACCGTGCGAAATTAGATTGCTGTTACATAAGTGAACTATTTTTTACTTGGAATAAGTATCTGCTATTTACTTTATGTACACATTTATAATATTGTATTTTTATGCATAGTTATAAATTAAAGTTGGCCACAAGGCTAAGGGCTAGGGAAAAAGTGTAAGCCAGTGTGCTTCACCACACCATGTATGTATGTATGTTACATAAGATGATTCAGTTGACGATAGATACCGAATGAATACATTTGTATGCAGATTCTTTAAAGAAAACGGAGCATGGGTCATTGCAACTCGATTTATCACCCGGACAAGAGAGAAGAGAAACATAGCAGATTCTTGGGTAATTTTAGAAAAAAAGAGAGAACAGCGCAGGGAGATGGATAATGCATACTAAGAGAGCCAATCCAACAAGAGGCAGTGATATTTATAAATGCTGTAGTATTCCTATCTTAAAAGAATAAGAATGAGCGGAAGGAAGAAAATTGTAAAATAAAACATAAAAACAGAGAAAAATGTTAAAAGAAAAGGATTTTTATAAGGTACGGTATATAGTGTATAAAAGGCTTACGTATACTTCAGTTGTCGATTATCATCCAGATTGTGTTTCGAATGATGAAACTACTTGCGACTTGGCACTGGCACACTGCTGAAAAAAGAAAAGAGATAAATATATGGAGTGGATGAATAGAGGTATTACCGTTATCATCCTGATCATCGCCGTGTCTATTTATGTATGTCTTCACAAACGACTGACTGACTGGTATATTGCTGGGGTCTTTTCGTGCCATTGGAATTTCACTTGTAGTACAACGTACAACTTTTACTTTAACCACCACTGATCATTGACCGTACACAGTTGGATAATGTCCAGAGTCCAAAGAAAATAAGAAGGCAATAAGGAGATTTATGGGAGTCAGTATTAAACTACCAAAGAAAAATGCAAGGCAAAGAGAAAACGAGATGGATTCTAGTTTCAAAATTAAAGAGAAACTGATACCCATATCTAGTACATAGAACCTGAAGACAAGAAGGATGACCTGTGGAAAGTATAGGCACCTGTTAAGTTACCCTATATGTCTAAGCTCATTGGTTTGTGGATCTGTTGAAACCACCTTTACGGTTGATTAGGCAGAAAATACCACAAAAATACGAAAAGCTTCCAGATAAAGAGACGGTTCAATTGAAAATGAGAAAATGGAGCAAAGGGACTGATCGTGGTGATTAGCTTCCTCCCTCTCTCTTTCGCCTACATCCAACACAAAGACTAACTGATGCTGATGGTTAGAGAAAGGCAGGCCAAATTCAATATCTTACAGAGAAGCAAAAATCGCAATATCCTTTTCAAGTTGCACTTGCACTTCATCCTGATAACAAATAAACAAAAAATCCTAGCAATTTTCCAACAAATTGACCAAATGACACATAAATGCAGGGACTATATACATTATAATATGATACGAGTTACACAGAAGAGGCTATGACAAAATCTTCAAAAAATACTACAAATTTTGCAAGGTCTTCATACTTGAAGGTCATCTACTATCGTAGCACCGGACACCGACGACTCGCATCATTTGCTGCGTTGTTATTGCCTAAATGTCATTGTGAAATTGCGGTTTATAAAATTGCAAAGCAATTTTCATTGGGAAAAGTAAAGTCAATCTAGATCTTTCATTTTCTCATTCTCAAGCTTCCACAAAAATATAAGAAATTGTTCTCTATAAAACCCTTTCTCTATACAAACTATATAACGCCACAAACCACCGTAATTGTTTGTAGCTTTTTCTGTGGAACGAATAAGGCTTAAAATAAATCTGCTTAGCGTGCAGAAGGAATAAACATCTATTTTCGTTTTTGAGGAAATGAAAACAGCACGAAGAAAGAAGAATGACTTTGTTCCCTTCTTCATTTCTGTGGGTATTGTTATATAGCCTTTGGAGTTGGAGAAGTAGGAGATTTTGTGAAAGAAAAACGTAGTTACTCCAGAGATCCAATTCATGATAAGAGAAACAAACAAACAGTACCTGAGATAAACTAATGTGCTTATATAATGATTTGATTATATACCTATTTGTACATTTATGTATACTATGAGTACCTACATAACTGGGTAAAATGTATTACAAGAAAAATTAACGGGAACAGTAGAACAACATTTTTCTTTCGAGCATGCATACTTCAGTGAGTAGTCAGCAGAATCTAAATAGGATTGTCACGCAAGTTGCAAACAAGGTGTATATATACCTCCGTTTTGGCTTTAACAACCAAAAGTTTAATTTGATTCTGTTTTCCTCAGAAATTCGCATTATTTATACAAGGAGCATATGAGCTGATAGCAAAGGTAAAATATAGACAAAAACGTTAATGTAGTATGTACGTAGTAGTATATGAAATTTATACTACCAAATCGGATCAAAATTTGAGATAATAGTAATTGGGAGGGAGAAAATTGTTGATAAGATAATATCTCACGACATGTTGGAAACATCTATATTATTATATATGTAGCTATCTAAATATTATTGGACTCCGTTGTGTAATACGGCGACAAAGCAAAATTAACCAACAGACATGGAAAAGAGAGGCACAAGAAATTTTTCTTGGTCTTTTCTTTTCCAAGTGGAGTGGGATCTACTGGGAGCATTAACTGTTCTTATTCATAGTCCCCTCTACTTTCTTTTGTACCTTTGCTACAGGGCCCTCTTATTCTTGATTGCTCTATCTATTGTCCTCGTTATAGAAATACAACAAAAATGCTTTCAAGCCAATTTCTACATCGTCTTCCCTTAAAACTTCCTCTCATATTCACATATGCCCTCTTCATAGTTCTCTCAATCTTACGATAAGTCTCCCCTAATAGGCAGATATCTCTTTCTTCGCGCTGATAAGATTAGAAAAGGATTTAAAATGGTCTAGAGATAAATGTAATAACTAATTCACGTGCAGATCCCACTCTCAGAAATTTGCAGACAATTTTCACAAGTGTAACGGCAACTTTCACTAATACAATGGAGAGAAAAGTCGTGTTATTTTATGTGCTAGTTCAGACATATACATACATACCTATACGTACGCACGTTACAACAAGCAGAAGGACTAATTTAAGCCCCTAGCTCCACCTGAGGTACTCACGCAAACTTATTATTGGCAGAATGGGTTGTATGTTTCTAACAAAATCTAATGGTACTGGTGTTACCTATTACATTTATATTAAAGAGGCTTGATAATAACATGACACAGGGATAAAAAGGAGAACATGTGGATTTTTGTAATATTACAATCTCACGCTCATTTAAATCCTTTGAAATGGCTTCTCTTCATCTCTGGTACCACCGCCACGTTCAGAGAAAAGAACAATGCCTACTTGCTAAAGTAATAACATACCTATGTACGTATGTGTCTCATCGTAAACGTGTGCATTGAGTAAGGTTACAGCCTGTTTGACAGAATTTCCAACTTCTAGTAAAGTGTAGAGTTACTTCAATAAAAGAACCATTTACGTTATTTCGCTTTCTCTATAATGTGGTTTCACAGTTCACCTATTCCTGTAGAGCTTTACATGTTTTCGGGTGGAATTAACTGCTGGGAGTTTTTTTAGCTTTCCTTCCTGACGGTTTGGATTTGAGAGTACAAAATGAGTGTAGTCTACTCTGCCATTTTGTACCTCGCAAAGGACGAGTTTCTCTGTTTCTTTGAAATGTCAGCGTTTACAACACCAAACACAAAAATATGACTTTCGGTTTGGTTGGATGGAAAGATATTATCTTTTGGCTGGCACTATTAACCACCAGCTTTCTCTTCTTCCTTCTATAGGATATTTCCGGTGAGCATGCAAGAAACACTATTGCTGCTGTTGTAGTTATTGTCACTTGGTCGTTGTATCGAAACTGAAATGAATGGAGTTTACGGTTGTAAATGCAATAGTCAGACCAACTTCAACACTCGCACCAGGCATACATGTCAGGGAGATGAGAAGGATATAATAATATCAATAGTCTTCTCGTCACTTTGCACTCTTTCCATTTTATTCTTTTATTGTCACCATTTCCTTCAAACGCACACGCCAGTAACCAACAAGCCACGCTACACCTACAGACTGTCATACGTACTTCAGTTTAAACGAGATTATCTTTTATGCTACAGCTACACTCACCCGTTCCTTCGCGCAACAACACTTTTGAACATTTGAAAAGTACTTTCTGATAAAAAATCTGCTACCTCAGAGAGAGAAAACATCTCCCATCACACTTGAGCCTTTTCCTTTCCACTAGACAGCTTAACTTGCCATTGTATTGCTGAGGAAGAAGCTAGACCACCTAAAGAATAGCATTTTGAAGCTAACATGTGTCTGTATTTTCCTTTTGCTTTGTGTGACAATTGTGCTTACTTAACATTTTCGATGAAATGAGGATAAAGTGGGATTTACCAATAATAAGTAGTAGCCCCACAATCGCCACATAATGCAAACATTTCTATTTTTCTTACCGTGTTACAAAAATTTACACCAAGTGAATATAAGCGAAGGTCATTGATGCATTGTTCACGGCATCATCGGATTTTGTTTGAGTGTCCTTGGGCAGAAAATTTCTATTTCTAGGGTGGAAAATTACTATAGACCGAATTATACTGAATGCATGCATGTAAGTGCATACTATTATTATCGGACGGACAATAACTATCTACTAAACATGAACGTGCTAGTATATGATTGACAGGACATATATTTATCTATATGACATAAACATATCACATCGTTGGAATGATAACTCGCATTCTGAATGAAAGTACGAATAAGCCGAAGGTTTTGTGTAATATTTACAAATTTTCAATATATACTTATGTATTATGTATGTACCTCAAATCAGTGGAAATAGGAATTGCCATACCAAGTATCATTTAAAAAAGTAAACTCTTGCTTTCGTAAAAGTAAGTAAACTGTTGAAAATACAAATACGGAAGGAAGGAGATATCTTTTTATATTATTACTTTTTACAACAATAGATGTAAAACTTTCACAATCGTACATTGGACATGCAGAATTCGCCCAGAAGTTCAGGACGTAATGTTCGAATGATGATACGCTGGCCGAGCACTACTCAATATGATGGTCTAGCACATCCCTTTGCCTTATCCTGATGTTATTGACATAAAAATCTGAAAGTAGAGAGATGACTTTCTCTGACAAAGTAAACAAGCAGTTCTGAATTCTGGAGATGACACTTTCTCCTTGCATTTAATACTTTTAATATATTTTATTACGAACTATTCTCAGACATATATTCTCTTCTCAGCCTACATAAATGAGTACACTTTTTAAATCATAAAAAACCAGTATTTAACTTTCGAATGCTATGGGAGATGCTTTTAACATTGGAGTCACTCTAAAACACCAGTTGGAGCCACCAACTCAGTATTCAACGAGCCATTGTAAACGGTTCAAATAGGTAGCCGGAGGTTTGGGGGCAAAATAAGCACGTTTACTGGATTTGACCTCTATTTGACCTTGAGGTCATGATGGG
>JAHZMV010007133.1:0-18374 GCA_027743765.1 Coecobrya sp. COE2
ATACAGTCATTTTTATTGCATATTGTGCATCATATTACCTATTGTTTCCAAAGCACAAAAATATTACGTTGTTACTGTTATCGGCTTTTGTTATTGTGATTTTAATTACAAGACAACGATAATTGTTCAGGCAATTTATTTGTGCTGAAAAACATTTGCTTAACAAGTACTAAATATTACACTAGTGCCTTATTTCAAACAACAATGGCAAGCAAAGTTGAAAGCAACACATTAGGTGGAAATATTTATTTCGAATTTCACAAAGTAAACGATCCATCCAGTTTGATGAGTATTTTGCTGGAAAGACATCCATCATCTTGTTTTGTAAATCTCATGAATATAATTTATATAGTAAATCTGATTGATGTCATTGGATCCCAACATTTAATAATACTGGCACTTTATTTTCAATTGTTTAGATGCAGAATCAGGTTCTAAAGCACAGGAATTTTGGAGAGGACCTGAAATTCTATACGGTCGGAAAGGAAATAAATTCGGAAACTTGGATTATATCACATAGCAAGCGTGAGGTAATCAAAATTAAGATTTTAAATATTTAATAAATTAAAATTTTAGTAGCAAAATTTATTGCATATTTTTTCAAAGGATTATCCCTGCACATATTCCATTTCCGCTCCAATAAGTATCTCCACGGGTCAAGAAAATGTACCTGCTGCAGTGCAGCAATGCTTTTCTACAGGTGATGTAATTGACTGGGAGTACTCTGCGGACAAATTACTTTTATTTACGCCAACACCAAAGGCCGTATCTCAAATGATTGCCGATATTGCTGCAAATGCAAAGGGGCTTGTCACTGAGATTAATCCCGGATATTTGTACTACATGGAAAGGGAAGACGCTTTAAAAATTGAGATCAAGTGAGAATTTGTATATCTTAATATTTCAACTGTATATAATTTCAATCTAATTTAAAACTTTCTAATGTAATTATTAGAAATGAAAATCCAAAGGTTATGGTGAGACGACTGGACATTTCAAAGAATGAGCATGACTTCATATTCAAAACATGGGCTTACAGTCGTCCAAACACGGAAAAAGAGTTGGTCAAGTGTATCTCGAAAAACTCGTCTGGCGGAGTATTTCTAAATGGAAAATGTGTCTCTGGTGTTTTCATTCCTTCAATGAGCTTTCTCTCGGCCTTGCATACCTTAGAGGAACACAGGAGAAAAGGGTATGCAAAGTTGATCATGAACTACACATTCAAGGAGTACGCAAAGGATGGATTCATTCCCTGTCTGGCTGTTGAACAACAAAATCCGGGTTCAGTCAAATTTCACGAGAGTTTGGGATTAACAAGGATAGCAGAAATTTATTTCGTGTTGGTTTAAAAACTTGATGTGGAATAATGTCAACTTAAAAACTGTGTAAATCAATAAATATAATTTACAAAAATACACCAATACATTATTTTTTAACAATTTTACAGAATTTTTGTCACATTTAAAATATGATTGGATATTTTCTAAGCTTTTCCTTATTGACGTCAGTGATGACTACGCTTGTTTTATCATACCACATTCTCATATCATGTAGCATATTATGTGATTGTCGTCACTCGACATAATATATGTACCTATTTCGGTTCCCTACACTCAGCACACATGTGATGATAAATTTCAGCAAAAGTATACCTACATGGCCATATGATGTGTTGTTGCATTTTTGTTGCTGTTCTGGATGAACAATATATGTACACACCTGAAAGTCCAATGAGAGTTTTGGTGATTCAGGAAGCAATAAAAATTAAATTATTAATCGGTTGTAGCAAATAAATTTTCCGTAATCGTATTTGATCATGGATACGTTAACGGAGGACCTTTCCATTGATGTTATAAATCTCGATTCAGATTGTTTTTGGAAATTTCCACCAGAGGTAAAATGCACAAGAGTTGCTTGATATCTAGTTTTGCTAATTTGAACCTGATTTGTGAATATTTTATTAAACTTAACTATAATTAATTTTAAATAAATTTGTAGCTGCTTTCAGGAATTTTAGAAATGTTGGAGGATTATCCTGCTTCTCTACTGGCTTGTCGCCTTGTCTGTACACGTTTCAAGTCCCTGACCGATGAATTTCTAGAGAAGAAGCTGTTGTCTCTTTGGAGCTGGAACAAGTCCACTGGCGAAGGTACTCCTGGAATACCATCTTGTCCAATTAGGTTACCTTATCCTAGTTTAAAGATATTTCAGGAACCTAAAGACATTGACAGGTTCCTAAGCATAATGAAGAACCATCAATACACAAGACTGAATCCTTTTCCCGGGGGATATATATTCGAAATATAAAAGAAATTCCTTTATCGACTTCAAATGGTGGCGAAATCCCAATGGAATTTTTGACGAGCTATTTTAAAAATCCAGAAAATCAGAACCGTGCTCAGACCAATCTTATGGGACTACCGAAGATCCTAAAGGGCCATAAACCTTAGTAAGTGGCGGTGGGCCCAGAGCCGCCTACAACGAGACCTATACCAGTCGAAAGATCTCGCCGAGTAGATCAAATGTGATGCTGGGCACAAGACGTTCTGACGTTATCTTCAGTGTGTTATCGGCTCCCAAAGTTAATGTTAATGTGAAGTAATGTAAAGATGTATAACCGTAAATAAACGAGTGCGTCCAATTTTACTTTTTTACAAATCAACTACCTCTAACAATTAATCTTGGCCTTTACTTCTTATAAAGAAGTTCATTTTTACTGTGGTTGGTATGCAATACATATATCAGTAATACTATACAAAATGAGAAAAATAAAGCTCTCTTTTAAAACGTATTATTTTCACCAATTGGTAGATATTGTTGTGTTGTGCAAAAGTTACATTGGTCAAAATCGTTTTTTACGATTATATACCATTTTTATCAATTTTTAATTCCATAATTCGTATTCCCCATGTTAAGTAAATGAGAACTTTGGCAGCCGATAACACCCTGAAGATAACGTCAGAATGTCTTGTGCCCAGCAACACATTTGATCTACTCGGCGAGATCTTTCGATTGGTATAGGTCTCGTCGTAGGCGGCTCTGGGCCCACCGCCACTTATTTAGGAATATGGCCCGGCCCTTTGCTGGAAAAGTTTGGGGAACATTTAAGCTCTATAATTTTACACTGGGATAATCAATTGGAATTTGGATCTTTGAATGAATTCGCTTCACTTCTAGACAGAGTTCCTAATCTCCAGTGCCTATTGATGAAACGAATAAATATTTCTGTACCTGAGGAGGAAACAAGCTTACTGCCAAAATTGAAACGGTTAAATTCCATTAAAATCATCACTTGTTCTGGCATCACCGCTGCTTTCATTAAAAGTTACCATGGAGCGATGAAAACCTTGCAAATTGTAAATAGCAAGGATGACTGGCTTTCTCATTTTGAAAAGGTTCAACGGGAATATAAAGGAAATGCGTTTGGGGAGTTACGAGAGCTCAAAGTTGGCGAATTTCAGAGTGCCTCAGACTTTGATGACTTTGCTTCCTTCCTACGATCACAACGGGAATGTGGAAAGCCTTTTGAAAAATTGACGTGCCTTTCTATTCACTATTCAGTGGTCCAGGAATTTGTACGGCCCACTGAGAAACTGATGCAAGTGGTCGAATTTTTGCCAAATCTACGTGAATTTTGTGTGGGGAAATGCTCCAATACCGTATTTCAGATTACCCCAGAGGAAGAATATACTACAAGCAGTTATATCTGTGCTTCTAGCACTCTTTGTAAAATTTCATTTCCGGCTCAGTTTCTTAGTCAATCAAAAAGCCTGCGGAATATATTTCTTAGGATGTCAGCGCTTGAGCTAATCAAGTTCATGGCATCGGACGGGATACTGAAATATAATGAAGAAGGGATAGAGTTGGATTTGCAGCTGCCATCCGGAAAAGATTTGTCATCCGTTTTGCAGGGATTTATGGATTTAAATGAGTGTCCAAAACTGAATGAGATTTTGGTCGTTAGCGGATTCGGAGATGAGGAGAGAATAATGAGCAAAGCGAAAAAACCTAGTATCCTACTTTGAAATAAAATTATATATTTACTTTCTTACACATGCTTAATTCATTAAATCATTTACTATTTTCAAAAAAAATAAAAATGTACGGATGAACATAATTCAAGTTGTTTTAAATGATTTTATTAAACCAAATTTTTATATTATCAGATTTTTTAATCATTTTTCGTATAATAAAACCCAATATGTTTGTTTAATTGGATCTTAAAATCTTCTAGTATAGTTCGAATCAGTTGACAGGGCTACCAGGAAAAATAATTCTGTGGAGCATTGGCCACCATTTTATCTCCCCTGCCTGGCTCTTTTTGCTTTTTGCCACCAGTCCCCCGAAAATTGAGATATGCACACTAGTAGAAAAGTTGGAATGGAGTTGGGTTAAATAGTAGAATTTTTTAACCTTTTACCCCCAGAACAGCATGTGCCGATAGAAGCACCAGAAAAATTATTTGGAAGATGGATTTCATTTTCGGTGTTGTTTAAAAGGTGCAGTTTACTGAATCTAATGAAATATTTAATTAAGTAGGATCTATGTAATGGATATACGGTAGTTGGAATGCCTTATACATGAAAAATGTTAAAATACTATGAGATGCTGTTTACGTTAAATACAATGGAAGAGTTGGATATCGTTAAAATATTTGTGGCTATTAGAGAGAAACAATATTGCATCGTTAACTGTCATTAGATTTTTTCTACATGATTCAGACAATTTTAGTTTATCTTTCAAATAGTAGCAGTAAACATATTGCTTAGATATTTTGAATTTACAATTATGAATCTTATTCCTTTTGAGATCACATAGAAAAAAAATTAACGGGCGTTAGCCATCAACTTGTCCGACTTGGCTAGTTTGCTTTCTTTTTTGTTTCCTGCTGTCCCCTGTATTTAAATGTAGATTATTTATTAACTCTGCAATCAATAAATTGAATTAATTATTGTCACACACTGTAATAATTATGATTTCTTACCCCGAGCACACCGTATGCTAACAGTAAGACCATAAAAATTTGTTTGAAGAATGACTTCATTTTCAAATTGTGATGGATTTAACACACACAAGGTTTTCAATTTCAAAATAATATACTTATGTGGAATATTACTGCAAAGCGTAGCGCAAACGCACTATGGGCGTAGTGAATAAATATAATCTCATCCTTTTAACTCATTTTACTACACAACATGCAATGTATGTACATGAATAAAGAAGGCTATAAATAGTTTGCTTCATAACCAAAAATATTATGACCTATTGTATTTATGAATTATCCATGGATTTTTGTATATATTTTATTGGTTATGTTCTTCTTGCATATACAGTTAATCTTGGTGTTCAGGTATGTAGAATAACATATTATGACTTTCTCAAGGCAAACATTTACGTCACAAATGCAAACAAGATTACATAAATCCAAAAAAATGTTACACTGATATTATCTGTGAAAATGTTCGAATAATTAGTCTATCTGAAATAACATTGATGAATTTATTGAAACAGAAATTAGAAAACAGAAACTCTCAATTTTTAGCTAATCTAAAAGCCAATCGTTTCAGTACATTCTTGAATTTTCAATTTGAAAATATGGTTTCCGAATGGTGACCTGTGGCCAAGGTAATAAGATTTTACCGATCATTAGCCATCGCCTTATCGCCTCTGCCTGGAACTTTAGGTTTTTTACCACCTGTTCCTTGTGATCCCTGTATATTGGTATGTAAATACTCATAATATTTTAAAATATTTAAACAACTCTATGTTAAATGTGGCATAAATGATTCGATTTCTTACCCCAAGAACGCTGTATGCCATGATGAACACCAGAAATAATATTTGGATGTACTTCATCATCAATGCAGCTTTGAGTATGCAGTTTATTTTATCTAATTTACTTTCTTGCTATGGAGTCTATATTTTGTGTCAAACGTGTTCAATGAAAATACATACAGAGCATATAAAGTAGAAACAGATTACGTTAGACTATAGAGCTCTTATAAAAACCAGGTACGTCATGAAGTCTAGTCTGTCATGAAATACTTAACTGCATAAAGAACCTAGCTAGTCATAAAATGCAATTCATATCAACCATAACAGAATAATTACCTGCTGATTATGTATTGATTGCTAATACTTTTGGATTCATATTATATTCACAATTGTAATATATACGTAGTAATCTAAACAAAAAAACTGGCCAAATTAAGATAACGATACCTCCTCAGGAAGTTATCTCACACACACAAAATCGATCACAATCATGATATTAGTATATTACTCGATCGGCTCTTGCAGCTGTGTGCAAAATAATAAAAATGATGGATTCAAAAAATTGAAACGCGAGCCTTGGTAAAAGTTTTAACTTTTGAGGATTTCTCCTCTTCATCCATTAGGGAAAAATTAAAACGTGTTACAGCAGGAAAGTTATCAAGTTTAAGTACTATAAAATGCTGCAGAACCATATTGTAAACGGTGACGACAAAATGAATGACAAGCAACATAATGGGATAGTTTGAAAGTGGAGAAGATGTTAGACAAGGACAGAATAGTGACCTTCGACAAAATTGTACAGAATGTGGTGATATGTGAGGGTCTGTATCGCACATACTACATAATGCGATGCGGCTGTCCCTTGGTTGTGCTAGGCGGATGCTTCTTGTATTGACTCATGGAGTGAAGAAAAACATAAAGCGACATTTTGCAAAAATATTTTGCTCTACTGCAAGGACAGTCATTTTTGATCAGTTTAATGATTGGAAATGGGACATATATTTATCCTTGTGATAGTCCACCAAAGTGCATGGCATCACAATGGCTCCTTCGCGATAGACACCGACTGATGCACCGACAAAGGCAGCACACAAAAGTCAAACAAAACGCGATTTTCTCCGTTATTGGTTTTTGATGTATTGTTCTTCTAGAAAAGTATCAATGATCTTGCTGGTATGAGCAACAAATGCGGGAGGGTGCTAGGTGGTAATGAAAAAAAATCGGAAAAATTGTGTTCATGTGTGCATAGGTCACCGGGGTTTTACATAAAGATTGAACTCCAAAATTAACAAATATTTCATTAGCAAAAAGTAACAAAGTAAAATTGTTCTAAACAGCTTCATCTTCCTCATCATCTTCCAATCCGCAGGAACACTAAGGATGCAGTTTGGTGGATGTAGCTTGTTATTATTCAATATAAAGTACAAAATAAACGTAGTCCGGATTCAATGTGAATACGTTTGATTAAACGAAAATATTTTTCTATGTAACTACGTCATAAACTGTAGTCATAACATGGGTATATATGGAAAACCTAGGCATATATTAAATCATATCAAGTCAACTATAATAGAGAAATTTGCTTTGATTTTGGATTTATCATCGGTATTGTTTAATGCGTTGTGTGTTGTTTATTATCACAGTACACTAATGTACATTCATTTACATGACGTGTAGAGAAATTACGTAACGTTCGTGTATTTTCAACGTTCTTAAGAAGATCAAAATCACGTATTGTAGCGGTGTATTTTATCATCATATATGGTGTAATGGTGTACTGTTAGGAGTCGGTTTTCAAATATTACAAAATAATTATAAGGACATATCAGTTTATTACACAAAACGGAACAAACAACATATACAAGCACGAACTCTACAACTTTTAAAATGTACTAAACATTAACTTAATCTAAGCTCAGGTAAAACAATTTAGTATTAATGTTTTTATAATATCATGAGTATAGTTTCTACAGAAATTAGTAAATTCTTCTAACAAAACAAAACTACATTGTGAATCAAATCCACAATTTGATTCAGAATCCAAAATGACTGGCATCAATAACAAATAATTTTTTGAATTGTTAATATCTATTTGAGCTTTCTATCGTCTCAAAAAATATTGCAAATTAATGTGACTTCAAAAATTTAATCAATGATCATATCCTAATATTATATCATGCTAGAGCTTTGTGATTTATCGGCGCACCTATAAGCACATATAAATTTTTATAAATATTCAACAACTGTTTTTTAAATACACACTGACAAAAATTAGTTGATTATTATTATTATTAATTGTATTTTGAAAGTTTTATATACTAATTAAATTACATACTACATTCTACTATATTGTTTCAGAAACGTTAATAATTCTTTTTATGGTTTTAAGCTATAGAGAAAGCAAACATTAGTGCAGAATACAAATTATTATTTTATTAAATGGTTAGTCAAGGTATCAATGATTATAAAACATTGTGCATGAAAAACGCTGCAACCGATGTTATTAGCATAATGATGTTTTATATTACTATTAATATCATTAATAATTATGATGATCAATAATTATACACGTAAAAATGTAAATATTATTGCAGGTTAATATTTTAATTTACTGTCAAATTCTATAACAATAGGAGGGTGCTTGACAATACTGATTTTCGATGTTTGTCATACATCTGACGACATTTTATTATCGAAAAGGTTGAGTTGCTAGTGGAATGGGAAACGACAGTAACCTTATTACTTAATTAGTTCAATACAATTGTATTAGGCAAACAACATTTTTCTATTTTAAAAAACGTGTCCCACAGATTCTTCTTAATTATAATTCCTTGCTTGGGACAGTTAAAAATGTGTTCAACTTCTCATTCATTGCTATTGACAAATAGTATTGTATGTTTGTATTATTTTAAATATATACATTAATTTAGAGAGACTCTTTCAGCTAACGGCCTCAATGACTAGAACTAATTTTTTTTCATTTTATTATTATTTAAAAAATGTTTGAATACCGTTTAATATTATTATGACCAGACTACACACATATTTATCTTAATAATTTTAATACTAATGACTACAAAAGTCATATTTAAACTAAATATGCAATAACAATTATATCACACCAGGTTTCCTTTGTTAGAATTAGGAGTGCCTTTCGATGTTGCATATGAGACCTTGACACTGTTTTTACTACAAGTCAATCAGATTCACATTCATGATTCAATAATATTATTTCCAAAAGTATACAACATGTTACCAACAGTTTTAAAACCTGATTACGTTATGAATGCAAATTATGGTTGATAATATAAACTGTCTTTAACATCTTGTTGTTGCGAGATCGTAAATGCCTCTTATAATATGCAAAATTACAATGCAACGAGTTTCAAATGAAATACGTTTCCTCGCTGATCTGTATGTATGGAGTGATCATACTGATAAAAAATATCTATCTATGTATACATTATACGGTCTATAGTGTCAATACCTACTATCTTTATTTTATTTATCTTTACTTATTTTAGTTTACCTTTTGATCCCATTATATTTAGAAAATTGGACGGCAAGCATTTTTTGTATTACGTTGCCGGAAGAATTAATGTAGAGGGTATTAAAACTATGCAATAACAGAAAGGAGCACATTGAAATTACCTAATCGGTATATGAGAGGAAATTGAAATTATCTAGTTGGTGGATGAGAGATCAATGAATAATCTGCACTAATATTATATATTTATATTATCATATACATACATAACTAACATAATTAGTCGTGGCTTTCACACATATATTAATAACAAAACGGTTTGAGACTACCAGCAAGTTAATGGATAAAGGCTTGTGGGATTTGAAGTTTGAAAACTATGTATTTGTTTGAAACATGCAATATTTCTAATATGAAAAAAATACGATCAACATTATCATGAGTACGACAGGATTTCTATGAGAGAATTCATGAAAGATATAAAGAACGAAAACAGCATGACACGCCAACTGAAATTGCAGAAATACTGTAGAAAGTGACGTAATCTACATGAGTGCAAATTTGGTGAATTTATTGACACATTAATTATGATAATTTAATGTTTTGATCGTTTGATGAAAAATAACATCTTATATTACAGTTTGATTTTTTATCTTAAAACTTCATGACGTGCAAATTAATGTGAGGTACCGAGGACATGCAGGTTTAACGAGCATTGGCCATTGCCTTGTCTCCCCTGTTTGGATCTTTTTGTTTTTTTCCTCCTGTTCCCTGTGAATTTAGATATGCATACTAGCAAAAACATGTTGAATGAATTTTAAATAAACGACTCCGTAAATTCAATTCTTACCCCAAAAACACTGTACGCCATGAGTAGCACCAAAAAAATTATTTGGAAAAAAGACTTCATATTCAAAGTAGCCTTAAAGGTGCCGTTTACTAGGAGTAGTTTTTGTTTAGTAAAGGATATTTAATATTGAACGTATATTCCTGACCGCAATGCAATAGAGATGTAAGAAGAGGTGGTTAATTTATGGGATTTTTCTATACTATGCAATTTTGTCATGAGCTAAAGTATGTATGAAAAATCTATTGAGTCATCAAATTCCGTTCAAAACAATAATAATGGAATAATTGTTTTTTGATTATGCATTCAAGTTTAATTATCTTATTTTGCCTTTGATTATAATATGTATTGTAGCAAAGTGGTATATGTTGATGCATATGCAGGATGCTTTAGTGCTATAACTATAATTTGTGTCATTTATACTTACAAGAAATAATTAAAATTACCACGCTATTATAAGATTAGCTGAAAACGACATACAAGTTTACACAATACCATAATCAAATTGGTACTTTGCGGTTGTAATATGAAGTTACATACCAACCTTTTTTTCCGGTGCTCCCCATTCAAGTCTTCGGTTGGCTTGCTGCCTGAGACTCCCTGGATTGAGCCTGCAGTACAAAAACTGATCCAACGGCTCCCAAAAACTATAAACAATTTCATTAAAGAAAAATTATAAAATGCAACATTCCCAGCACTCTATCTTTAGTCAGGCAAGTCTAATATGTGATAATATGGTAAAATGCATTATGCAAATGGAAATCTTGTAACTGGAAATAACTTGAATATTTTTTTAAGTCACTTACTCGAAACAAGAAGCTCTCATCAATCATGAACTGGCCCTTTCCAAAGCCAAGTGGGCGTTCTCTCATTCGGTCAATCAATACATACGCCCTTTTTATAAAGTTGTCGTCTGTACTTTTCCAAATAAGGCGTCGAATCCATTCTCGGAAAGTCTCGTTCTATTGTATATTAAATTAATATTCATAGCTCAGTTACTATAATTGACTCCATCTGCCGAAATAATTAATCGATTAAAAAATCAAGTTTCCAAATCATTTTTTAAGTGATTACATTGTTTGATGCCTTTGTTGCAATTCGGTATGTACAGGATGCCTTGATTATGTTATACAAGAAATGCATCATGGTGAACAGTGCCAGTTCGTTGTCAAATGCATTCATAATGATGTAAACAAACAACATGATATTGTCTAGATGCATGTACTTGAGAAGGATGTCAAATGTTTCGTTCATGTCGTCTACTGCTTCGGTGAGCAACTGGTAATGGGCCCATTGTCCATCAGGTCTCTCAAAGTTTTCCAATGTGATCGGGTTGATGTCATTTTCCGGATTCCGTACCTCTTTTGCAAGTTGATCCATTTCGTTCTTCATGGTGGCTCCGGTTGTCAGAATTATGTCAGATGTTACGTTTGCCATGATTCGATTGCACAATCGCATTCCACCCCAAATCAGGCCAAGCATTAGTTTTCCGCTTGTCATATCAGAATCGATGTATTCATCATATAGAGCATTCAACCCTGTTGTGTTGCTTTTTCGGCCCTCAGTTGTCCAGATGAATGTAGCCATTGCTGCAGAATATGAGTACTGGGAAGCCGAAGTTTTTGGTGTCCAATCAAGTGTGGTGGGATAAAACACAACGCTCAAAGTCGATAGGACCATGGAGGTGATTGCAAGTAGGATGGTTTTTGTAGACTCATACTCTTCAACTTTCACTCTTGAATTCTGTGATGTAAATGCACGCAGACGAGCAATGCTTTTTAACATTTTTGCAAATCGATGTTGTTCCAAAGTGAAGAGATATGCGGAATAGATCCTCAGACATACATTCATGATATGGTAACCCATATTTGTGAAATCTTCCAGGTCATGATGGTCATCCAGGAAGCGAAGAATATGATGCTTGGCCAAAGCTGCCGTGTCCAATAATGAGGCGATGGTTACAGCCCAGTAGATAATCTAGAGTAGGGATACATGAGTCATGCAATTGTAAGTGAACTTCAAACAGGTTCAAGCAAAATCCATTTTTCATAACTAAAAACTGTCATGAATTTTATTAAAGCTAATATTGACTGAATTTGAGGTCCACAGAAATAACATTGCAAGTTTTGTCGTCATGTTCATAATACTTTTTGCTCCATGTATGGACATGGAATGTACTTAATTTGCCGAGACAATTAAGGTTAAAGTAAACAAAACCACTACAATATATAAATTAAAAGTCTGGCGGTATATTACAGATACTCCATAAAAGTACATATGAGTAATTTCTATTGTATAATTTTTATATCCAATCAATTGTTCTACTACGAATTACGTGTATTCCTGCTATTGTAAATAGTAAATATTTCGTGTTATTAAAATTATACCAGCTTAAGCATATATTTAATTGCGATGAAATGTATTTGGATTATTTAGTCTGGTGGCAAAAGAAATAAAACTTCGCTAGTAATGTATTCTGGCTTTAATATATTTTTATATGATTAGATGCCTTATCATGTCATAATACCTCTTAATCTGATGTCTCGTCTAAGTAAAAAAAATACATGCGTCTGTTACGTGTATAAAATATACTAGTTAAAAATGTATGATTCTTTGCTAATTAGTAATTAATTATGTATTCGCTTAGCTTGAATTTATATTCATTTTTTCTCAAATCATTGAGACTAATTTTTAAATCATCACAAGTGAAAGCAACGAATACTGAACATAGTGTATTTTCTCGTGTCATAAACTTCATAGTGATGCAAACCCTACCTATATTTCTACTAAAACGTATAGACATATGTTATGACACGAAATGGACGTAGCCCAACTACCAATTTGACACAATGCATGCTAATACATCTCAGGTTCTTCAAGGCTGATTTTAGAAGATTATAGAATATTAATTAATAAGTAGTATGCTAGCACGACAGCACAATAGTAATCAATTTATACCAATTCAATTATGTCTTGTAAGCTCCAATTTACACCAATACAATGCAATGCAAGTTTAATGAGATACGTATAGGTATACTCGTGACTGGTGGTATTTTTGGGATATACATACCTAGTAGTACCAGGTAAAGTGATAACAACTTTTAAGTAAGTGTTGTGTTTGTAATAATGGGGGGAAAGAGGTAAGTGATAGCTCATTTTAAAGAGGAATCCCTAAACTATCGTTCAGCAATCGGCTGACTTCCTAGGTTTATTTACATACGATTAACTGAGGCGGACATTGAGCGTGTTAAGATTCTTCACCATCATCGCCATGGGAAGACAAATAGATAAACTTTTAATTTTTTTTAAAAACTTCGACAATCGGAAGGCAACTCACCAACCGCACCGTTAAACGATACCAGGATACTGGTCACATCGAGAAACGTAAAAGACTAGGACGTCCACGAACCGTTCACACTTCTGCCAAGATTAAGGTGTTACGAGAACGGATTCGGAGAAATCCACGCCGATCTCAGCAAAAGTTGGCTCTACAAGTGAAAACATCGAGCAGGACTATAAACGGGGCCTAAAACATAACCTGTGACTCGAGGCTTTATAAAAATCTACTTGTCATTTACTGACCATCGACCAGAAGACAAGCAGACTAGAAAGTAGCAAACGTGTGTTACGCCGGCACGGGAGTGAAAGTGCAAAAGTAACCTCTTCACTGACGAGAAGCTTATTACCGTTGAGGCCTCCCGCAACAAGTACACCGATCGAAAATATGCTCCGGAATCCTCTGGGATCTCCCAGACAAAGCGGCGAATTTACAGGACCCATCATCTTGGAAATTGCGATGGTTTGGTCCGGGTAACCTGGGACGGCAAGGTTAAACTTAATTTTGTGGAGAAAGGGGTGAAAGTCAGTGGGAAGACATATGTGAGCGACATAGAGAACCCGTAACTGGAGTCCGGATGCAAGTTTCGATGTGTATATCCGCCATATGATGTAAGCAATCTAGCTGCTGTTTGCTGTAGTTTGTAGTGCTTTTTATGTTTTTTAAACAGTGCAAGTTTCAAGTTTTCAAAATGGTTCGAAAACAATTAACAAGTGAAGAAAGTGAGAATGTCGCCGCCCGCGTAGTACAGAAGTACTCAGTACTCAACAACTATCAAACAAGCGGCGAAGAAACTGAAAATTAAGGAATCAACATTGACGTATCTGAAAGTCCGAAAACTGGGTATTCGTGCTCGCACCAAGAAGAGGACTTCCAAGCAAACCAGCGCCCAGAAAGACACCTTCAATGAACGTATGCCATTACTGAGGAAAAAAATGATGCGAAAAATTGTTATAATGGATGATGAAACGTATGTGATACAGGACCCTTCCAAACTCCAGGGAGGGAATTTTTCACAGTACTGACCCTAAGCTAGTTGATACGTCATAACCAATTAAAGGGTGCTCCAAATTTCCGAAGAAATACCTCGTTTGACAAGCCATGGACCAATTTGGCAACCGTTTCCAAGCCCTACATCTCTCGTGGTACCATCACCTCATACATTTACCTGGAGCGTTGCTTGAAGGCAATTCTGATTCCTTTCATCCAGGAGCATCACGAAATGAATCGAATTGTTTTTTGGCCCGACTTGGTCTCAGTTCATTATCAAATGGATGTGGCGAACTTTTTGCGAGAAAAATGTCTCTCGTAGAGAAATACAAAAACCCGCCAAACATCCCCCACCTTCGTCCTATCAAAAAATTTTGGGCCCTGACAAAACACCGATACAACACTCCACCGGATGAGCCTAAAACTATTCGCCAGTTCCATAACCGCTGGGAGAAAACTCCATCGGAAATTGGAAAGTCTTCCGGTGCAAACCTCATGAAGAACCTGAAGAAAACGATCGACTACGAACTTCAGAATGGACCGCACTCATCACTTGTTGCTACATTTTGAAGCTTATTTAATGCGCTACAAAACTGTTATTTTCAATTTTGTTGTAGTTGCTTTTGCTTGAAATATAATTAATTCTAAACTTTATCCGGACATCAGTTACGGGCTTTCTAATTCTACCTGGTGAAATCCCTTACTAATATGCTATTCAGCGGAGGACATTGGACTTCCAGCAAGACTCGGCTCCAGCTTGCATAGCTAAAGTTGTCCAGAAGTGGCTGAAAGACGAAATTCCAGACTTCGGTTCCAGCAAGGAATGGCCCGCGTAGTTCCCAGACCTCAACCACCTCGACTATTCCATTTGGACGAAGTTGGAGCATAAAGTCTGCGCTACCTGGCACACAAGTGTGGAATCTCCAAAAATTCCCTACTCAAGGAATGGTCACTTTCCCCCAGGAAACTGTGCGTGCCGCAATAATGGTGTGGTGTGAAAGACTTAAGGTGTGTGTGAAAGCAAAAGGGGAACACTTTAAGGTTTAACGTTAATTTCATAAACTTATGGCACTTGTGTATCTGTTTGTAAAATTTTATGGCTCAATAGTAAATACAAAGCTAGAAAATCACTTTACTTTACTTTACTTTAATACTTTACTTTTACTTTAGTAACTTTGTCAACGTATCACTTTACCTGGTACCACTAGGTACTATTATTATATTATTTTACGTGTTCACACAATGCTTTGTATTGTTTGTATTTATGCTATTGTGCTTTTGTAGTCGACATTATTTTATGTGATGAGATATCGAATTCGGTCTCAATATTGTTTCCAGTTGTCAAAGAGTTAACCTATTGTTACGTTCATCCATTATCCTTCATCTGCCATGTATACAAACAATTTGAAAATGACATGAATCTTGTAATAAGCTTGTTGCTAGGCAATAAAGCTTGCATAAAAATTAATCATAGTTTCCGCTTCATACATGCAGCCAGATATTTCCAACGCATACCTATTTATTGCTTATGGCAGGATTTTATTAATCGCTTCATGAGTCAAGCTAGCAACATGAATGTTCAATAGTAGAATAAAATATTGTTACTGATGACGTCAAAGCTCTTGCAGATCATAAACAATTTATGTTGTTGTACCACGATCTTTTCTTATTCTGTATAAACTATAGGCCATATGTTTCGTGAAATATATATACCCACGTAGTCTATGGCTTTTAATATTGTTTTCTTTTTCTATAATAAGTGATAGACTAAAAAATTAAAATGTTCCACTTAACAATGAATGACGTCCTTTTATTATGGCTAATATGGAATTTTTAAAAAATTTTGCAGCAATTTTAAACTGCTTACTAATATTTTATATTCCTTTAATTTAAATAATAATTATAGTGTTGACTTTAATCCAACGTAAGAAGAAGCCAGTAATGAAGAAGCATTTAGTGAAGAAGCCATTAATGAAGATATCTGGATTGGTCAGATATACTGCACTGATATTATAAGTGATCTGATGTTATTATAGCCCATAATACCATAAAGAAGATCCATGGAAACATGAAAGTACACACTTGGATTTAAAATAGTCTTCTGTCAACACTCATAAATATTTCATAAATGTGCATGGACCATGTCATATAAGCAGTGTCCAGGCTATAATATTAAGACATATTTGACACTCAATGGAAAAGTTGTTGAGTACGAACAAACCTTTTATATGTATATCCGGTATATTTATATTTCCCAGATCTAGGCCCACCTCTTGTAATCACTTAAATTATACCTTGCAATAAAAACGGATAGCCTTTCTCATACAGTCTATGTTCGTCCATACAAAGTAAAATTAGCGTTACTATAACAATCCTGCCACGCGTCTGCTAATAGATAACTTCTTCTGCACTACATACGCCTCCTTCAGAAATAACATTACCAGTGCCAAATGATGTTTCATTATGTTTCAGAGTTGCAGTATTATGACAATAGCTGCATAATGTACAAAGTACAAGTAAAAAGTCGTCTATGTTTTTACATAAGCTTGTTGTCAATGGAGACAATACTTATTTCTTATGCGTATTGTTAGTCTGATATGTGTCATATGGACAACGTACTATATATTTTTCTAATATAATATAATTCTAGCAGACCTAAAAACATTCTTAACTACAACGTTGCATGTGTTGCTTGAAAAATCTGCGTGTGTTTTGCTATTACTATGGACTAACTACATCGTTTAGAATGTTACTGATACCGGTCACTGTATTTTCTTCACTTGTCTTATGATTCATTATCAACGAGCAATACCACTATACATACACTGTCCAACATAAATACATGGTCATTATTCATACACCTATCTAAAACACATGTCTATCCTAGTGTAAATGAGAATGATAGCAAAGCCGAATATAATTTTTATCATATTCCATCACATTTCCATGAAACTATGTTCTTTGTATGAAACTATGTTTCCATGAAACTAGTATACGCACCTATGCATTTCTTTTACGTACTTTAGCAAATGCATCTTCTTTCAATCTATTGGCTTCATGTACATGTTCTCTCGATGGTATTGCAAGAGACAGCACGCATTTACACAGTCGATCCGGTTATAACCGGACGTTTAGGAGCAAAAAAGGGTAGCCTACTACTGATAACTATTTTGTACTCATAAACTTCGACCGTGACCGGGTTATAACCGGATCGACTGTGTAAATACTTCCCGGCTCTTACAATGCCACGGACAGTACTGCCATATCTCACATTGCTTTCTGGGTTGCACGGTTAGGTTCATGAAATGCATTGTGCTTTCAAGTGTTATGAATGAATATGACTGGTAACTCTCCAATGTAACTTTCTAATGTATTTATCGGAATAGACTGTGTAGTCTCTAACGTATTCTGTTGTTCCAAATATTAAGTATATGTATATACCGAATTCAGTCCCAGTATGCATTATACTTTAAAAATATACCTTTGTTTCACCGATTATTGCCAACACCCTACCGCTTGTATAATTCATGAGATGACGTGCCAGTGGTGCATATGTGACTACCTAAATAAGTTTACATGCGATTCTTAATTGTGTTTAATTGTTACATCTTAATGAACCTATTACATAATATTGATTTTCTTGTACGTCATTTCTTAGAATTGATGTACAGGAGAAAAGCAATTAAGCAAAAGTTATTAAAAAGCGATTATTCTAATGGGGTACACTAACACCATGAAATATTTATGCATCTTATTTAGATTAATTAAATCAGAAAATAAATTATTTACCACTTGAACGAAGCATGCTTTCTGGCAATAACCCCAGAACCCACCGGACGCGCCTTCAGGAAGGAATGGACTAAGGCCGAAGGTATACATGAACTCCATGTAGGTTTCCAGGTATGTAGGATTTCTGTTTCCAGTATTTTCTCTCAGACCAA